>JAQJVL010001561.1:77640-170848 GCA_035578905.1 Stictocephala bisonia
GTCGTCCACCTACCAACAGAATGGAGAGAAGTTTGCCATTCACTACGGTTCTGGCAGTCTCACAGGCTTTCTGTCGACTGACACTATCACGGTAAGGTCATCAGTCAAACACAACTGGTGTTGTTACCAAAACTGTGGTTGATTTCTCAATATAGTATTCAATAATATCTTTAATTACAAATGATGATGTGGGAGGAATTTATTAATGCTTATTCCTTTTAAGCCTAGTTCCCACGTCCTACCGTCCATCTGCTGTCTACCAGTAATCAGGTTGTGGGAACAGCTTGCCTGTGTAAACCTGACGTACGGATAGGCCGTTCAGGGCTGCCTGGACAGGTCCTGTACAAAATGGGAAAAGAAGGAAGAGGCGGCACTACAAAGGCCTGTGGTCGGAGTTGAAGTTTTAAGCTGCGTCGCCTACACAGGTCACGAGTTATTGGAACGGTCCTGTCTGAACACAGACAGGACACTATCAGATCAGTCTGTGAAAACACCTACCATGGGAACTAGGTTTTAGACATAGTAAATAATGAACAGACTTATGAAAATAAATCACAAAAATTGTATGTTATGAGTAAACATATTTACAAACAGTTGATATTTTTATATATATATAAAATTACTTTGTACATTTGGGAGTGGTACACAACTTTGTCTGGTTGTTGAGTGGTACACTTCTTGAAACCAGAACTTCAGTCAATCAATAATTTCCTTTATGCCATTGACATAAGCATTGGATGCGTAATTTTTATTACATACATTCTTGGGCTAGAAATTTGATAAAAATAGATCTAAATTAAAGATATTGTAGGTAATTAAAATACTTAATTTTAGCATATTAACAATAACTAAAACATTATATCTTAACAATATTATCTCTAAATTCTTCCATTGAATTAAAAGATTGATTAAGTAGATAACATTTAGATGTATTTTAAATATATTTGTTCCTTTTTATTTGTTTTATGTCATTTGCAAGATAATCACATAATTTCCTTCCTGATGAAGGGTAAATTTGTCATGCAGCACTAGCCTATGGAGTTTAATATAATGGTGCCAACTAGTATTATAAGTGTGATGTTGATTGTCAGGTACATTGGACTGTCTCTGTTTATTGTAAGATAATGTAAAAAATATGTAGACATAAAAGGTTTTTTAAAATTTTAAGTTCATTGAACGGCTGCCTGCATGAATCTCTTTGTTTTAGTTTGGTTACTACACAAATAATTTTCTTTTGTATCTTGAAAACATTATTTTGATTTCTGGTAGATGAATTTCCCCACAGTTGAACACCATATGACATATAACTGTAACTGTAAGCATAATACACTGATAATATGTTCCAATTTATTGGATATCATTTGAAACATTCTAGTTCATTACATTAAAATTATTTGTTTTGTTTCTTCGAAAATCTGATTATTGTTTTCTTAAATTTAAAAATTTATCAATTTTACCAGAGATTTTGTTTAAGTATTTACAAGGAGATTTATGATGTTGTTTAGAAAATAATCAGTATTTTGTAGTCTTACAACTAATATAAGTTGGTTTCTGATATTCATTTGCGATATCGAGTGAGGGACTAGCATAACTTCACTTACGTTTGCTTTAATGAACTGAAATTCACTTTGATGTAGAACAGGTGTAGAAAGCTGCTGGCATGGGTCTTGGTTGTACTCTGGTTTTGTATTTGATTGGCCTTTGTTGTGCGGCTGTTTAACATGCTGTCTCAAAGTGTTGTATAGTATGGTTTGATTTTCCAGTTGTAGTGGAGTATACTCTTGCAGTGAATGAGCATTAGTGACGATGTTTCATTAGTGGTAAACGTCTGCAGTATTTTTGTATGTTTCAAGATCTATTGTTTCTTTTTTTTGTACGATTTTTAAAAATAATATTCACTTAAAGTATTTTGAATCTGTTTCATAAAAAATCATATGACAGACCATTACTAAATGTTCTATGAGACTTGAAGAAATGAAATTATGTCCACAGATGCTCCATTTTAGTGGTGAAACTATTAGTAAAATGTTTTATGGTTATATTGTCACAAACAGTCCATTATAGAGCAGATCAACCATTTACAACCCCTTTTCTTGAAATCCACCATTAATTGGTTCAATGCCATATCATAGCTATCATATGTTGGTTTTAGCCAGTATTTATTTTTTGTTACTAGTCCGTAGATTCTAGATCCGTTTTTACATTGCTGATAGGACAGTGGCTATTGATTTTGTCAAGTGCATTTGGTCTTCCAAAATTGTTTTTGAATACCACCACCACCCCCGCACTCATGTCCTTATTTGCAAATTTACAATTTACAAAAGGGCAAATTTAGGGCCACCAAGCTCTTTCTTACAATTAACCCTAAAAACAAAATACCAATCACTACAAGACAGAAGGGGAAAAAAATTATAAATTATAACAAGAATATAGGCAAGACTAAAATAAAATGCACTAATCAGTTCCTAATGTAATTAAAATGAATGGAAAATATATTATTTTAATGTATAGATAGAGAAGAAAAAGATGTACATATGGTTTTATTGGAAGAAAATAAAATTAAAAAACAAACAAACAAATTATTAATTTAACACCATGCACTCGCACGTAGATACAATTCTGTCCATCCGACAATGATACACCCCACCTAACTCGTCCCAATCATCTGTTTAAGATAATAATCATTCAGTGCGGCCACAAAACCAGCTCGGTCAACTGATTGTTTGATATGAGGGGGAAGGGAATTTCAGGTACGGCAATCAGTAACAATGAATGACTTATTGTAAGTTATGGTACAATGATAGGGAATTCTTAGCATTGTCGAGGATGATTGACCTTCCTGTGTACTTCTTTCGGAAATAAATTCAAACCCATAAGCTAAATATTTAGGCTTATTACTATGTTGCAATAAGAAAAGTATGTTTAATATTTTAATTAATCTCATATCGGCTAATTTTATCATTGAATTTTGAACATAAAATTGTGTAATGTGATCAAATTTACGAAGAATCAAATCGGATACAATAATTTTGAAATGTTTGCAATTTATTAGCCAACACTACACTCATGTCATTGACAACAGAACTACAGTAAGAGAAGTAAGGAACAACTAAGGTCTTAATTAGTATTAGTTTTATACATTCAGGTAGGAAATGTTTATGTCATTTTAATGAGTGCAGAATGAAAAAAACTTTCTTAAAAGTGTCAACAACAGTATCGTTCTAAGTTAGGTTATTGTTAAAAGTGATTCCTAAGTTCTTAACTTTGCCGTAGTATGGTTCCATTAACTTGTAGATGAGGTATAGTATTGAAGTCAATACGTGAGTAAAAACTCGAGTGGGTTATTATAATAGGTTTTGTTTTGTTTTCGTTTAGTTTGAGTCCATATCTTTTAAGCCCAAGTCACCAATCTGTCAATGTCCAAATTTTAATTAATATTAGTTATATTAAAATATATAGTATTCAAACCAGAATGTGCATAAATTTGTAATAATCGCCATAAATGCGGTGTCTACAGAAAGGAAATACAGAATCTATATCGTTGATGTACAAGGAATAGTAAGGGTCCAAGGATTGAACCTTGAGAGGAACACCACATGTAACAGTTTTAAAGCCTGAATATTGTATTGTCAACACGAATAGATTGCCGCCGATCACAAAGATAAGATCTAACCCATTTGTCCCAGGCATCAGAAAAGCCTAATGCCCTTATTTTTTCCAACAGCAGAGTATGATTTACACAGTCAAAGAAGACTTTAGAGAAAACAAAGAGAGTTAGAATTGTACACTGCTTCATATCCACATGTCGTGTCATCATTTACACAAAGTAGTGTAGTCTCAATGCTATGCTAGGCAGCCGATAACAAACACCCAGCAGAAGTCTGTCAGAACCTGGATTGGTTATATCTACAAAAATAAACTCAGGTTTAGCCAAATACCGATATGGAGACCGAAAATATCAGTTTAACTTGAAACTCCTCTCTCATATAAAAGCCACTCTAACCTATCTTGTTTATTCTATCATAGCGAATCAAAACGTAGCCGTGGAGTGAAACTTCACATGAATCTATGCTCGGCTGAAGCCAGGATTCAGAAATGTATATAATATCCACAATCTTTGGAGAAAAAAGTCAATCTAACCTCATCAATATGCCCCAATAAAGACTGAGCGTAATATGGCATAGCTTAAGGCATTTGGGAAAATGTAAGAGGCGTGAATGGATTAGGTCAGCAGTGGAAGGAGTAACCAAACCGATGTTGCCACCATTACTGTGCGGGCCTGCTATCCTGGTTGGCCACAGCGCTGAGACAAGCAAGCACGATGGTCACTGCAAATGGACAGACAGACACACACATTCAACATTCTTATCACCAAGCTAGTTTTTATCAACATTGTCATGCAAAGACGCATGTAGCTCGTACTTAACTGAGAAATAATAATTGAATTAAAGCAAGAAAATAATTAAAACAAAATGTTTAATTTTACTCATAGAGAGTAAAATACACAAACAAAACAAAATATTAGGAGAGATAAAATATTGTTATTTGTTCAAATAAATTAAATGATCTCCAAGAATAAGATATACTAAGAAAAATGGATTTTATTGTCTTCAAAAGTAATAAATAAATTAATATTTCAGTTATAAGTGATAAAAAAATAACTAATATATAAAAGAATATTAAGTGATAATTAATATATATTAAAAAATGAACTTTTTAAGTATATAAAATAAAGAAGATGAATATTGCAATGAATGGATGATAAATTAAGCTTCTAGTAACATAAATGAATAGTTTAGTCAATATTTAGAGAAAAATAAATCGAATCTACTTTTAAATTATAAAAGTATTTATTTACAATAAATAAACCTGAGGCAGCCAGTTGTATTATTGAATAAGTCATTCATTAAGTTTGTAAAGTTAATTAAATAAAATATACTTCTAAAGAGTTCAATATTATATAACAAACAATTAAACATGACACCTCGAGTAAAATAAATGAACAGATTATTTAATTAGATTTATGAAAATAAATAAAGTCAATTTTATTCTACTGTTACTCAATATTATAAAAATGTCAGCAAACTGAAAAATGGTAATCTGACTGTAAAAAAAAGATTAAATTTCTGTTAAGAATTGTGTATGAATAATTTCAGAAATATATGAAATGTAAATTAATTAATGTATGAACAGTATAAACAACTATACACGAAAAATTATTAAGATCTTCTTTTACGATAATTAATAGGCTACTAACATAGAGATACAATGAAAATTTAGTAGAATTAAAAAATTATTTTCAAACATAAAAAAAATACAACACTTCTAATGGAAAAATAGAAATTACATACAAAAATTATTTTGGAAAGTCGGACAGACAAGTGGCAACACCTTTCTTCCCACGTCCATCCTCAGAACTCGACCATTCAATGTCCACATGTTCCTCAGGCCGAACCTCTTCACCGCTACACTGTAGACTAACACTCGCTGAGACATGGTGTCCTACCGAATGGTAATGTTTGAGCCTTTAAGTGCCTTCTTCACGCTGAAGACTTGCCGCCGGTCCTGGTAGCTCACGAAGCAGACGATGATTGGTTGCTACCTCGGAGTTCTGTCTTCAGCTGGTTTCAGCTTGGGCCCCACTCGGTGTGAACGGTCCAGTTGTTCCACAGAAATGTCCACATTCAGCTTCTCCCTGAAGAGTTTCAGTATCTTGTCTGTGTCTCCCATGGCTTCTTCAGGAACACCAAACAAGCAACTGTTCAATGTCATCTGTCTGCTGGCCTGCCTGGCTCTCGTTGGCCCCAGCGATGTCACCTTACTTTCCAAATCACTGATCTGCTCTTGGGCTTTTCTCAAGCAGTCAGACAAAGCTGCAACCACCACATCTTTAAGTTTGTCTGTCAATTTAGATACAAATTTGTCAAAAAGGTCATCCTTCGTTAGGCTCGCTGTAATCACATCCTGGACCTCCGCAATATCTAGCTTGGCTGGCATATTAGTGGCCGAGCAAAGGTCGACTGTAGGTAAAAGATATGTCTTATCTGATGTCTTGCTTCTTAACCTCGTCCTTTTCGGCGAGACACGTAGCATAAACAAATAGAAAAACTATTGCAGAACGAATTGGAAATGTGGTAGAGCAACACCGAAATAAGTAATATGTGTGTAAAAAAAAAAAAAACTGAAAAAGTAGTGAAACTAGGTAGGTGATAAGTGAAAGATCACTTATCACCGTGCATCTTACAGCCTCAAAGTCTGCAAATATGCAGTGAGAAAATGCCATATGTTTATTTTCCCTTTAAATATAATATACTTTATTGCCACATAACGTTTTATACGAAGTCCGGCATGGCTAGCAGAAAATAGGTGATTGTCAATACAGTACAGTCTCTGTAATCCGGCCCTGCGCCAGTCAGAAACGTCCAGTAATCCGACACTCGTTAGGGCCGTGGGGTGGGGAGTTTTCATGTTGCATGCATGTGACCTACAGACAAACGCAGTAAACACACATTGCGTGACTGTTGTCTGCTTACACGGCTGGTCAACAATATCTTGTTTATTTGCGTGGCAACTTTGTACGTGAGTGTGAGTTCCTTGTTATCTTTTCAATGGCCGGGAAAGTAAACACATAACACTAACCTTAAATAAAAAGTACGAAATGCACTTTATGCATGGTTCGTGCAAAAGAGGAACAGACACTCCAATATCAGGTGAGCTTCTAATGGGAAAAGCTAAACTATTTTATAGTAAAATTATGAAAAAGGATGATTTTCGTGCTAGTATCGGTTGGCTAGACAAATTCAAAAAAAGATTTGGAATTCGAATTTTATCCTTAACTGCCAAAAAATTTTCATGTGACGTTGAATCTGTAGCACCCTTTATTGAAAAAATTAAGAAAATTGTTGAAGAAATGAACCTATGGCCAGAGCAAATTTATAATGTAGACGAGAGTGGGTTATTTTGGTATCTTTTACCAAAAAAATCTTTTCTCCACCGAGCAGAGGCTAGTGCTCCAGGTCACAAATTGTCTAAAGATAGAATCACTTTTATGCCTTGTGTGAATGCCTGTGATACTCAAAAGCTGCAATTGCTTGTAATAGGCAAATCAAAACACCCTAGAGCGTTTAAAATGTAAATTTGCCTGTTCTGTACAAAAACCAAACGAAGGGATAGATGACAAAAACTCTCTTGACTGATTGGTTTTATTCAAATTTTATTCCATCAGTCAAACAATTTTTGAAAAAACAAAACCTGCCCCCAAAAGCCTTGTTGATCCTGGACAGCTGTCCTGGACATCCAGATGAAGAGAGCTTAAAATCTGAAGATGGTCAGATTTGCGTATTATATTTGCCCCCTATGTAACCCCGATAATCCAAGCGATGGACCAGAATGTTATACAGACTGTAAAAACGAGTTACAAAAAAAGTCTTATCCAGTGTTTTATCAAAAGAAGGAAGTGATGTACAAGCATTGAAAGATACTAATCTTAAAGATGTTGTTTTTCATCTAGCATGTTCTTGGGAAAAGCTAACCACAAAAACTATTGTTTGTTTATGGGGAAATTTGTGGCCGACCCTAAATTTATTGTAGGCCTATAAAAATAAAAACAAAAATGATTGACAAGCAGCAACTACAAGATGACGATCAAAATATCTTAAGAGACGTAATTACTGAACAGCTTGTTGATGACCCGGAGGACCTTACAGTAGGCGATGTAAATGAGTGGTTAGCTGGAGATGCAGAAGAGCAGCAGCCGGTCATGAGAGATAATGAAATCGTTGAAGACGTACTGGACAGGGATAGCGGCGACGAGGACAATGTGGTGGGGGAACCAGATGTTCTGGCACAGCCTACAGTAAACAGCGATAAGACTCTGACAGCATTTGCCACTGCAATCAAGTTTTTTCCAATGTCATAATTAAATTACGACAAAGCACATTAAAAATTCCAGTTATTTTTTCATACAGTACCATGATTTTTATTATGTAAAATACATTTCAGTACGTAGTTAAAATAAGTTTGTCATTTGTATTTTTTGTACGTAAGTACAACGTATTTTCCTTTTAGTATCATACATTCTTTTTAACCTTTATTGTCATCATATGTGTTTTATAGGCTATTAGAACTTGTTTTATGTAATAATGAAGTTCATTTAAGTTATAATTTATGTTCGCAAATTTTACTTCCTTTGCTCAACCTCCACTAATCCGGCAATTTCGTTAATCTGGCAATGCCAATCCGGATATAGGGCCGGATTACCGAGACTCTACTGTATTAGAAATAATTTTCAAAAATTTACTAATAATAACATTTTAACGCTAAAAAACATTTGTAATAGATCAAATCCTTATTAAAACAACAAAAATAGAAGACTCGCAAAATAATATTAATAAGATAAGACAACTCCACCAAAATAAAACGTCATTAATGTAAATAAATATAAAATGTAAGAAAGCACTCTTATGTAAATAAATCTTTCAGTTTATAAAAATATTTCTGTGGATTGTAGTTTTTCATGTTTCAGGTAATTTATTAATTAGTTTCTGTCCAGTATAAAAATTCCTTTTTATCAAATGAGGAGGAATTAATTATGGATAAGACGTATACAATTATTTTTATTTTTTGTATGTTAAGTGTGTTAATGCTGATTGGACAATGCCACTCATGACTCATTTTATTGGATTGTAAATTTGTATTTGAGGTAAATTTTCGTTAATTTACTTTAAGCAGTGTTCAAATAACTACTTTTAATTTAGATTGGAGGGCTGGCCATTCAAAATCAGACATTTGCTGAGGCAGTCAATGAACCTGGTCTGACATTTGTGGCAGCGAAGTTTGATGGCATCCTCGGGCTTGCTTATGACACCATCTCTGTTGACAGTGTTGTACCCCCATTCTACAACATGGTTCAACAAAAGCTTGTTGATAAGGCAATATTCTCATTCTATCTGAACAGGTTAGTGAATTACGGAAATCAGAGTTGCCGTTAGACCGAAAAACGAGAAATGAAATGGTGATTTTCTTAGTAATCATATGAATGCTGAAGTTACATAATAAAACTAACAAACTTTTTTATGAGAACATTATGTAGGTATTTTTAGGTCGGTCTCTGAATTGGTGATTTATAATATCTTTAAAAAATCAGTATTTAATCTGTGTAACACGAACGAAACCGTTAACAGTAACGAAAGCGTAACACTATGTTTTTATAAAAAAATAATAATTTACACATCAGATCGTTTAGGTAAAATGATAAATGGTATGGTCCAATTACAGTATATTTAGGATTTAAAATTAGCGAAAGAACAAAAATTGCACTTAAGTGTAATATCTATGACTCAATTGCCAAACATAGAAGTGATTTTTGCTGCTTATTCTAATCCGTACTCTTGAATATTTTTAGTCAAAAGTTTATTCCTTCCATATCAAATATTAAGTACTAATAGATAAGTTTTTTTTAAGGGATCCTTCCGCACCAGAAGGTGGTGAAATCATCTTTGGAGGGTCAGATCCAGCTAAATATAGCGGAGACTTCACTTATATCTCTGTGGATGAAAAAAAATACTGGCAGTTCAGTATGGATAAGTAAGTTCAATTGAATTCCTACTTGATGATATTTGTTAATATTTTCTTTTTCTTAAAATTAATAACATTTAGTTCAGTTTTTTTCTGTTTTACGTATAGTAATTTAGTTTAAAACATATTTTTATTTAAAAAAGAAAAATAGTTGCTGGCAGCATGTAAGTATGGTATTTTATTAAATTTTGGTATTAACATATGTAGACATATTGTAGATAAATACAATGTGTTTTTGAACATCGGCAATGTGTATGCCCAATAGTCACTTTTGTTTAGTGATGAAGCAATTATAACCATGAACTCAGCACGGAAAAGTAGCACTGACCGAAGGATATCACAAAACTTGTTGTGATGTAAACGATCATCTTAATCATCTTATGAAATATAAAGTTGATGCATAATGCCTCACTAGTGGAGAGTGTACAGTTAGACAGATACAACTAGGGTAATAAGTAATAATAAAGCGTCAAGGTGTTATCTACAATATTTGCATCACCAAACGTTTTGCCCATGCTGTTATGTGGCATCCTCTGAGATACCAATGAGGATGCCACATTAAATATTGAAAATAACACCTGGACGAAGTCGTTACTGAAAGCTTTAGTTATTAGTAATGACACCGGCCACCTAAGCCTATGAAATAAAATTAGGGTAGCAAATGTTAGCCATACAACAGAGGTCAATGGTTAGTTGTATTTACAACGAAGATATTTAACTAATCCTAGATTGTAATTAAGAATTACATTTGCCAGTGGCCTTGACCGGAGGGTTCTGTTGTTATCGCAAGATAACGGAGTCAAGCAACATCGAGCGTGGCTGTCTCTTGGATGGGTGACCGTCTGAGCAATCCCATGCTTATTCGCAGCCTGCCTGCTCGGTCACTGGTGGTGGTTCGGAATTCACCTTTAATAGAGGGCTTCTTAGCCCTAACTTTGTCTGGTAAATTTAGATGATCTCTCTTAAAGAATGGACATGCAGCTTGTTTCCAGTGAGATCTAATCAGGAATTTAAAATTGTGGAATTATTTAATAAGCACCATACAAAGTCCAATTAACTCTGGAGGAAACTCTCATTTCTTATTATTGAGAAATGCTTCATTGGCAAGCACATTCTGATCCCCCTATCAGTCGAGAGCTCTGTGGAAGTCTCACCGAGGTTGTGTGGTTGTACATTCATTCCCTACTAACTTTGTTTTCAGTCAATAATGTTAGGCATGACCATATTAAATAAATTAACCATAAAACGTAAAATCACAATATTAAATTTAGTTACAGTATCTCACTCACACTAATTGCTTTGCCACCTATTTAGCCTATTTCAAACATGTTCATTTCATTTATTTTTGTTTAACAGCTGAAGATTAAACTCAGTAAAATATTAAAAATGCACCAGTACTATAATAACAAACATTCAAAATAGACGTGTTTATTTATTTTCAAACCAGCTGTTATTAATTTACTAAAATCAACCCAATGTTATCCTTATAGGAGCAATCTTTTAAGGTTGGTTTCTACCCCTTAGGAGTACTTTATCAAGATGAAAATACTTTAGCTGTCCTAAAGAAACAGTGTACATAATTTCAGCTCCCTACCTACATGGAAAGTTTGAGAATTAGTGATGAGTGAGTGAGGGCTTTACATTTTATAGGTATAGATTACAAGCTCTACTTTTAAAGCACTTGGTGAAGACAGATATTTTGTCTTCGATTAAAATCTTACATTGTCAATTAAGACATAATATTCTCACATTTGTAACTTTATTCATTGTTTTGCAAACAGGATTCTGGTTGGAGACCAGGCCTTCTGTAAAGACGGTTGCCAGGCAATCGCAGACACAGGCACCAGCCTCATTGCAGGCCCAGTGGAGGAGTGTGAAGCCATCAATAAGGCTATTGGAGCCACGCCACTTCCTGGCGGTGAATACGTTGTAAGTCTCCTTATAACTACTAGGTGGCGCAGTGCTGTAACCCAGCTACTTGGGGACAAAGTGTTTGGGAGATTGTAGGCGATAGGTTGGATGCTCTTAATACCGACATGGCGTCCGCTTGATGGTTGCTATCGGCATGGACACTACTAGAGAAGTCTGGGGTGTCCATGTTGGGTGGTAATCATTGTGCGGATGTTGTGTGGGGGAGATAACTGAGTATTAGGCTTGTCAATTAGCTGAAAATCAGACCAGCACTACGTGGTTCGGATTCCATGTAAAGCTGTAGGTCCCTTAGTTGCCCTGGCTGTTGGGCTATTAATAAATTGCCCTTTCTGAGGAACAGTTGAACTCAGATAGTAACCAGACTACACTCATCCACACTCATATAACCATTCATATTCGCCTTAAAATACCAACAACGTTGTGTCGGTGTCTCATATGTAAGAATGTAAGTTGATTTTCTTCTAATAATCAAGCTGCTTGAAGTTTTAAAATATGTATATAAAGATTTAGAAAGCTTACAAAAATTTCATTTTGACCACTTTTATAATACAAGACATAAACACTTATTTAAGTATTCTTTACATAATTTGACTTTGTTTTAGAAAGAGTCCCACCTACATGGGTATTAAATTATATAATAAAATTCCTTTCCATGTAAAAAAACCTACCTTATTCTTAGTTTATAACAACAATAAATGAAATGTTGGTCAATAAAGCGTTTATAGTATAGGAAATTGTTAAAATGATACATTGGGCCTATAGAACATTGAATGTTAAGAAATTTATATTATGCTAGATTTAGAGAAAACTATTACAGTAAATGGAATGAAAATCGTCTTTATTAGGGGCGAAGTTAGGACTATGAAGTCCTCTCTTCCACTTAACCCCATAAGTAAAAAATGACAATGCACCAGTTTTACTGTTATTTATGCAACTATTGTTATGTGCAAATAAATTAAATTTGAATCACATCTGTACATTAACGAAATAATTTTTAGTCACTAATTTTTACTAACATTGTTTGAATTAAAGTCGTTATCAATGGGAAAGACAGTACAATTAACACATATCAAGAAACCTACCACAATTAATTCTTTGGATTGCAGAAAAAGGAAAAGCAAAGTAAGAATTCCTAAGTTTACTAATTTTTGGCCCCATTTTCTCCAAGGTTATGTCCTTGAAAACATTTTCTTTTGTGCTGTGGTTGCTTTACTGCCTTAGCAGCCATTCTATTCAATTTAGAAACGTTATTTGAAATTGACATTTACTTTCGTTAATACAAATTAACTCAAGTGAAGTGTAATTTTAATTTTTACTATCAATAATGTAATTTTTGTTTCATGGTCATATTCAAAGCCAGTACTTTGAACACAGTCTTACTGATATATTGGATATTGCCTATGAAACACAATTAAAGGATGTTTCTTCCTCACATGAATCAAATCGACACTTTATATGAATTTTAATTTCGGAAGTCTCATCACAACTGTAAGGTTGGCAATTACAATTTGAACTGAGAGCGTTAAGTTGTGTACTACCCGATATTTAAGTAAAATTTGTTTGCAAACAGAAAGACTTACCTTGATTGCATTAGGGTGTTGGTTTGATAACTTCCACAGATGTTACTAAAACGTTATATTTGTGAAGTTGTTACATAGATGCTGGAAAAAAATTATTTAACTTCGTTGTATTAAATTTAAACCTAAATATCTTCAGTCTCTTTGAACTCAATAATAGTAATAAAGCAGCCTTTTTTTGTAAGTTGTTCTTAAAGAACGGCTGTTATTGTACATGGTAATCATTCATATTCGCCTTAAAATACACAAAAAGTTGCGTCGGGTGTCTCGTGTAACAAAGTAAGAATAGTATTTGTTCACTCTTTCACTTTGATGCAATTTGCTGCATAACATTTCACTTCTTTGTAATATATTTCTATATGTTAAGTGTTAATTTATAAGCTATTTATGTAAATATCAACAACCTAACTGTGGCATCTCTTGCAGGTTGACTGCGGCCTTATCAAACGACTTCCACAGATCAGTTTTGTTTTAGGTGGAAAGTCATTTTCACTGAACGGAACTGAGTATATATTGAGGGTAAGTTTTCTTGTAAGTTGGAATGTATGCAGCAGATTGGTAACTATAAACAACAAAACCAACCTCTATATCATTTAAATTTCAAAATTCCTTTATTCATATAATATACAGTTGTACATAGAATAGTGTCACTAATCCTATAACAATACATATAAAATAGTATTATAATTATTTATTAACTTGGCTATCCCAAAATTCTTCAAAGAAATAAGTTGCAAGTTTTATCAAGTAAGTTTTCAATTGTTTTTTTTTTTAATTTTGAAATTTTTTCTGTTAAGAAATTTTGTGGGAGACGAAGAAAAGTTTTCCCAATAAACTGAGTTTTCTTTTTATAAAACTCTAAATTGTGCTTATCAATACTTTGAGAAGCATGATGAAAAACAATCATATATTTATGTAGAGTTTATAACAGTTGAATCGTAATTTGGTGTAATACCTCAAGCCTTTTGAACTATTCCTTTTTAAGATAAATATTTGGCATGCACTCATTGTCTAAATATTTTTTTATTGAAAATATTCTGTCAAATGTACATTTGATGATTGCCTCATAGAGAAATTCCATGTGGGGCGTTACGTGATCCCAGCTTTGATGTGTTTTATTTTATTTTTTTTTAACTTTTACTTGGATTTCATAACCTTGCAATAATCTAGTACATTAGATACATTATTTTTTAGTTCTATTTTAATTAGTAAAAACCTTAATGATTTGATTTCTAAATTTAGCTTATCGATAGGTTGGTTTTGACAATTGTATATATGAAGCATTAGTTAATTTATATCTATACCTAAAATATTGTTTTTCTCTGTGTATTCCATTTCATGGCATGTTTGGTCTGACCAACAGTGTTGATCAAATTTTGATTTTTCAACTAGTTTCTTTCTGATCACTAGAAGTGCACTTAACTATATAGAAGGTTGCTCGGAAAGTAAGTTCCACAATCTTATCTGGAGCTCAAACAGGTGTGGGTAGAGAAGTGAAATTTGCCAAGCTGTGTTGCCATCTTCAATCTAAGTCTGATTGTGTTGGGGAAGGTCGTTGAGCCAATTGTTGTTTGCAGTAATTGTGATGTACTGAAAATCCTCCGATTTTGATTTACTAGTGATAATCCATTTTCAGTATTCAGAAAAATGTATACTAAAAATATTCATTGTAAATTATATGCTATAATCAGAGAACATGGTTTGTGAACATGTGCAGTATCACTGCCCTATCAGTTCATCAAGTCACATGGGAAACTCCAAAGTGGACATCAGTCATAAGGTTTGCCATCTTTTGTCTACAATATTTGTGGTATAGTCACAGTTTCAGCAAAACTGTCAGTAACATCTCAGGGAAAATCTGATAATTTATAAGATACAATTTGCCATTCACCTTTGCAACAAGTTAATCTACTACAACAGATGGCTGTTCACTTCCTTAATCATCATGGAAATTTATATACTGTACACAGTTCACATTGAATGTCTGGAGCGGCCCAGTTTGTTGTACACAGAAAGTGGATTACCAGCTATGTATCACATTTAAAAATGCCGCTATATTTAGTTTTGAAATTGCTAACAGTAATTGGTTCAAGTATCATCCATGACACTGCAAAATGAGGAGAGAGAGACACAGATACAAAATAATTGGCTTACTTTCACAGAACTATTCCGTGATAACGTCGCATGGCCCATTTTGAAACTGTTCCATGATGGTCACATAACATTTTTTTATTGTTGTAGTGAATTTGGTATTGAAGTTACTTTAATAAAATGGGCATGAATTTTTAAACTTTTAAAATTGTGAACATTTTTTTCAAACACCATTTTGTAGCAGTAAAATCTAGTTTGGTTAAAGTAAATAAATGATATAATTGCGTTCTCTGAAAGCATTATAGTATTTATATTGGCAGTAATGTATTCGTATTTGACTCTGGTAGTCCAAGATAGACTAACCATACCTGGTTTATTCTCAGCTGACGAAAACAATAACAAAGTTCGTGTTAGTTGTTGTAGGTTGTGTTCAGTTGCTGCTTATGTTTTGATGTATGATGTTGTTGTTTCTTAGATGAAAGTTTGTCACATTATTGTTTTATTTTAGTTAAGTGAAACATGGCTAGGAGAAACAATTTTGACTATATTTTCAAGTGAAATTAATCGCGTTTTAGACGAAAGTGACGAGGATTTTGATAAATACGTGAATGAAATGAAGATGCTCATTTAATAGCATTTTTAGTCCCAAGTTGACCTTTGTGCACAATCTTCACTGTCATACTAAAGATGAAATACCTTTTTAATTATCTCAATCCTTGCAAGTTAATCAAATATGCTTCATCATTAACTTTTGTTTTTAACACTTTTCCTATGAAAAAGAATGTGTGTGATTTCAGGTGAGCCAATTTGGCAAGTCCATTTGTCTATCTGGCTTCATGGGTATTGAGTTGAGTAAGCCTCTGTGGATTCTTGGAGACGTGTTTATCGGCAGATACTACACTGAATTCGACATGGAAAACGATCGTGTTGGTTTTGCAGAATCCAAATAATAATTTGTTTTTATGACCAGCCTTTACCAGCAATTCATCTCTATAATGGAGTTATTTTTATAGGCTGTGTAGTTTGAGTACTAACAATGTCATTTGTTTGAATCCTATTATCCTATTCTTAGTTATAATTATTTTAATACAAAAGGGTTTCATTTAAAAGAAAAGTGTTGCTGTATAAAATCATAACTAAATGATTAGTGAAATATTTAGATCCTGTGATCTATTGACTGAGTTTTTAGTCTCTCTCTTGGATTGTTATTTATGTTTGCATGAACAAATTTTAGAGATTTTTGTTTGTTTAGTTTATGATTGAGCCGTTACGATCAAATTTAGTTACTATACATGTTAATATTTTGGAATGAAAAAGGAAATAACTGCACAAGATAACAGAATAACTCAGATTGGACAAAAACATCATTGAGCTTTAAATTCTCTTACTAAAAATTTAAGAAAGTTATTTTTAAAAGCCAAATGCCTTGGATGAAGTAGCAACAATGGAGTTAACTTTACAAAGGTTCCTCATTTTCATGACCATGTAACAAATATGAACAGATAACTGTTACTTGAATTATGTGTACAGAAAAATATAAGTGGCACTCGTGATATTTGTCTTTGGTAACAAATTACGTAGGGTTGTACCAATAATCAAATTGCAACAATTTTTGCCAGCTCAAGTTGCATTGCTTAATTGTTGACCTGAACTCTTGTTTGTTAATGACGACCACTGTCATTATTTCAGCACTAACTATTCTTTCAGTCATAAAGCAATTGTGTACTAATTTCCTCTAGTCCATGCTGAGTAGCTGCCAGAGTAGCTGTAATTAGCAAAGAAATGCTATTTTCCTTAGATAAATTAGTTATTTTCTACCTGTAAATGAACAAACAATTTAATATACATTAAGTTAAATCTCAAGTACATTTGTGAATTTCTAACGTAATTTGTTAGTTAATAAATTAATTGAATCAAAATGTAGTAGATAATACTTAATTAATAAAAAGAGATAAGAACTAAACTGTATACACAGCACTATTCTAGTTTCAGGTTTTGTATTATGATATTATTGTGCAATAATAAAATGAACTATGGAAATAAATTCTCATTTAATAACTGCTTTTGTCATCCTCAAAATAACTGCAAAAGTAAAAAACTCTTAAGCTATGTATGGCCATTAAAATTTGTATACACTTAATGTAATCCTGGCATCATTGCACTACTTTGTCGCTACATACTTTCAATTTTATGGTGAAAGATTTTACCCCAGAACAAGCAGTCAGCACGTATGTCAAATATTTTATTATCATAATGGCTATCAACAAATTATTTGTTGATTCTGATTGTGCAGTAGAGGTGGGTCATTGCATCTAGAACCATTGCAACATTTCATGCTTGGATCTAATTTTTACCTTACAAGGTAGTTTTCATATATGCTCCACATGGAACTAATTTTCAATTCTAATCATTGTGACTACTTGACATTCTAATGATTTGTAACTATTTTTACTTGACACGGAACTAATTTTATGTCAGCTCCATCTTTGATTTGAACCAAAAGTCAGTTACTTTATAGTAAATTATTTATTTGTTTCTCTTTTTGTTTTCATATGTATGTATGTACTATTCTAAAATGTGTATAATCACAAGCTTATTTTTCTAATAGACCAATAATATGTGTTAATCATCTAAAAATATAAAAGGCAAATACTACTGCCTGACTGATTGATCACAGTTTCTCAAAAACTATGAAGATTTGAACAATGAAACTTGGCACAAATATTCTTTAAAAGCTCTAGATGCATACTAAAAACGAGCTTTGAAACATTTTTTTCTAAATGAGCTAAAATTAAATAGATTTTAGATAAATATCCTGATACTGTCAAATCAGAGCCTTAGTCATTTATTTCTTACATAAGACACAGATCATCGAGATTAATTTTGATTAAGTGTAGATGAGCGAAAGCAGATATTGTTACATTAGGGTCAACTATTTCTTAGAAAGTGTTATTAATTAATAGCTCAATGGCAAATGAATAGCCAGTGATTATCAGCTGATCCCTTTCAAAATTGTTGTTATTCTGATTAGAATTTAAGTAAAAAGCTGGGCTTTAAACCAACTATGCTACTAACCACTAAGCACACAAATGAGTGAGCTTAGGACGGTTCAACTTGATATAAGAGGTTATTTTTTAACAGTGTAAGCGTGCAATGGGAAGAAATATGACAAAATAACAAATTTTTATGGCTTAAATAATTAAAATCAGTCGTAGACCCAGACAGATGTTCAACTGTTACTTACTTCATTCTATCTGTTCAAAATGAAAAAAACTAAATGACATGTGTCAGATCGAGTGATACATCTTCAAGGCCCCTGTTATCTTTTGTCTCTATTAAGTTTATTAATATATACATGACACTAAACACCAATAGTTCACAAGTTGTTTAGTTGACCACAACCTTATTTCTTCTCCCTTCACTCATCTTGATGACTCCCTTTACTCCCTCAGTGACAACCACCCATTCAAGCCACCAGTAAACCTCTAGGGCTCAGTGCAACTTTTAGATCACTTGTCCTCATTTTCGTTGTTCCTCTGCTCTTCCTGCCACTTACCTACTTCACGTTTTTCTTCGCCTTTGATTCAATTACCTTTCTTTACCAACTTATTTGCCACCCAGCTTGAGTAGACATTCGTGTACTTGCATAGGTGAGTCAATACCACCGTACTTGTATGGGTGAGCAGGTGGGTCAATACCACTCAACATGCATGGGTGAGTGGACGAGTCAATACCACTGTACATAGTGGACAGCTACCTATGGGGATGTAGCTCCCCAACTAGCACAGCTAGTAAACTATATAATTAAAGGAATACACATAAAATAGTACTGATTAAATTTATGTTAGGTTTAAATTAAATGACTGCTAGGTAAATTACAGCATTATATCATTACAACCTAATAGAAACTTAATAAAGGTCTAACATGTATATTCAACTTCTACTGTACTGGTTCGCCCCCGTACTCTGAATAAGTTCCTCGCACGGATCAATAGTCTATGAGGAATGGGCAGAGTAAGGTTAAGGAGGATCTGCCTGTCCTTTAATTTAAAAAAAAATATATACATGTAAAGCCTATCCTATTTATTACTAAGAGACTGTGCATAGTTTAATAACTAAAAATATACAAATTTAAGATTACATTTAAAAATGACAGAAAATTAGTAGAAAGAAATGAAACAGATTGAAACTCTTTGATGCAGATTTTATAGGCTACAAGATCAAGTTGCAAGATCGCTACTACTGTTTGATATTGGGTTGACAAAAATTATTGCAATGAAACTAGTTCCAGCGTTTCATAAGTGGTTCCGCTTGGCACACATCTATTGTGAGGGTAAAACTGATTAATTTATTATGATGTGTTAACAGAAAATAATTTTTTTTCGTTATTCAAACTCCATTCTATGGGCAGTTGGGTCAGTACCACTTAATATGTATGAGTAAGCGGATGAGACAATACCACTGTAAATAGTGGAGAGCTTCCTATGGGATGTACATAGGATTGTTGGTATATGTATCTCTAGTTTACGAACTTCTGCTGATGCGATTGTGATTGATAAGTTTAGTTTTTATGGCTATTTCAGGGTATTAATCCACCCCCCATACATGTACAGTGGTATTGAATTGAAAAAATCAATTCATTAATTGCTTAAATCAATGAATCCTCAAACTGTTAAGTGTGGATTCAATCAGGTTTCCATGCAAGAACTGGAACAGCTTACAGATTTACAGTAAGTGTGTAGAAGTTTTGGCATTTTAAAGAAGAAGAAGTAAATTTGTTTTATTAAAAATCCAGTGGTCAATGATGACTTGGACAGAAGCATGGATGATACAATTTAAGAGAGCAGACATTCAGATTACCTTTGCACTGAGACGTTTCTTACTCAATGCAGTGACAAGGACGTTTATAAATCAACTGCATTGAGTGGCAGAATTTGGATTCACCATGTAGCATTCAATCCAAATGCTTATTGTAGTAGTAAATGCATTAAATGACGACTGAGCAGTATTTCTAGGTCATTGCTATGGCCAAGCAGGCACTAAAACAAAGTTGTGCCTGCATGAGGCTAGTGACAACTTTATCTATGTGATACCGCTGTCTTTGTAGTTTTAGCTAATTACAAACAATAAATATTTTGGAACAAGATTAGTTAAAACATTGGTACTATACAATTACCAGTGAACAGGGTTAACCCTACTCTCCCTAGCTTTATTTCACCACTAGATGAAAATGGCATTGAACAGTTTTTATTGTTAGTGGGCTTGCTTTTCAGGTAAGGTATAAACCAGAGATATGAATCTCTCTCATAAATTTAAAATGTAAAACAAGAAATTCATATAAATTACCCAGAGGGATTATGGGTAAAGTAAACTATTTTAAAATTAAATTAACACTTTTTATTAACAATAGTTTATTTAACAAACAAAATATATAACATGTTACAATGAACTATAATCACTTACAATAATGTTCTGACTATAAACTAAAAAGTAAATATTTTAAAATATTACAGCTAAATTAAAACTGCTAATCTTAAATACAAGGCCGTTTACATACAAAAAACAATATTACAACTTTGATTTGACAAGGTTTTACAAACCTTTACATAAAATAGGTTTATATATTTTTATGGTATATTTTCTCATTCACCACAACTACTTTAGATACAAAAGTTCTTTGTGTTCTTACTGTGTCAAATGAAGCTTAAAAGTTCTCACCAAAATTTCAATTGCATTCCACCATCTCAGGGCTGACTGTTCAACACAGTCCTGTAGATGGTTAACTAAAAAACTTTAACAATATTTCAGTTTTATTTGATGCTGTCAGAAACCAAAGACAGTGTATGTAAATGGGTTTGTATTTTCTTCTTCCTTATGCATAATAATTTAATAAATTGCAATTTCCTTAAAATAGGTTAATACATTGATTTATCATGATTAATGAATAATAATTAGGCGTCATATAAACTATTTTGTTTGGGGAGGAAAACTATACATTGGAAGACTCATACCGCCCCTGGCACCAATAGATATTTTTATAATATTCCGACATGATAACAATTATTGTTAATTTTATCCATGATAAATTGATTAAGTCTAGGAAGTAAAATGACTTGTAAGCCCATGAGTTAGAACAAATACACAATTTCAGACAACCTTTTTAATCATGCCTAATCTTAACGTGCAAAATATTAATATTTTGCTGAATTTATTTATTCATAAGACGCCGATCGTCAAGATATGAATAACACAAGCTTTAATCTGAGATTCACACCTTAATGGGTTTAAGTAATATCCTTCATGCACTTGGACAAGTACAGTTTAACCCTTTGAATCGCAGGCATTTACCAGTAGAGCGTTCGATAACAACCAGGCCTTTTGCTATAGGGTAGTGCATGAAGCCAAGCCAAAATTAGCCATTTTGACATTGTTTGAAAAAATTGTCATTATCAAGGAAAATAAAATTTGTCTAATAAGATCCTTATTATAGAAACAATATTCATTTTCAAAAATAAATCTATGAAATATTTTGTATAGACAAAAATATTGTAATTACTAAAATATATTTTTTGGAAATTTTCCATTTTTACTCAAAAATTTACCAACTAAAAAAATCCTCACACACACACACACACAGCATTCTTTTAATATATTTTTGTACTCACACAAAATGTAAAACACATCTTGAAAAATCAAGTTTTTCTAAAACCTTACTAACTTTAATATTTACACTAAGCTGTCATATATGTAGGTCTGAATTAAAAACAAAATTGTCTAGTTTAAAAATAAAGATTTTTTTTATAAAACCAAACACAAGTAACAAAAGCAGATAATGTGCCAGACAAAGTAAGAATTCATAACTGATTTAAGTAAACAAAAACAGCTGAGAGCGTTAGCTATGTGCACTGCCTCGCGCATTGATTTTGTATTACTTCAATGCATTTATTTTAATGCAGTTATTTGCACTATATTATGGTTTTTGTGGATATATTGACATCTTCTTAGTCGTACATTGGCTTTTCTCACAAATTTTTGTTGTGAGCTTGTAGTCTGACGGTAGCTTTTCTCGCACATATTTCTGACGAGCTTCTATTTGTACATTGGGATTCAAAGGGTTAAACTGAGATTCCGTAGTACGGTGTTTCTCAGACTGTCTTACTTCAAGGATTTTTTTCAATGCCTAAGACATAATTGGTAGACTCCCAGACCAGATTTGTGGGTGAGGTATACCCCAGAAAATGTTCTAAAATTGGTAATTTTGCATCAATTTTACCGCATGAAAAATTATTTTGCTATTATAAATACTCTTCCAGACTATTGATAACTTTGTAACAAGAAAATAAGGTGTAATTATTTTTGCATCTTATTTGGTAATTCCTATTATGAATGCTTCATGCTGGTAGACCAAACAGACTCCCGGTGTCCGCAAACCAACTTTGAGAAACGTATAATTTTTTACAATAAGTAAATCATTATGCAGGAAGAGTCGGTCAGGCTGACATCTTGACCATTAGATTAACACGCTAGCAATGTTGTGCCTTCTTTCAGATGATTTACCACAATATCAAGTATTATATTTTGTCAGTGCCTAAGTGCTTCTCTGCTCAAATAGATTTCACTCAGGACCGAAAACCCAACAAAGCTGAGTGAAGTCTGTTCCTCAACCAAGTGTTTTATCACTGACATATAACTAAGGTAGCTAGATTCCTTTCACCTCCTTTAAACTATGTTTCTTAAAGTAATGTAGTCCCTTCTCCGAATATCTGAAAAAATAATTGAGGATTTTTTTCTCTACAACCAATTAAGAAAAACAAATAGGTAATAGGATCACTTGTTTATCGTCCACCAGCAACAGAGATTGCAAGTCTCTGCAACTCCTAGGTCTAGGGATGACTACATAAAGTATCACTTAACAAGGAAAAAGGCTCAATTGAAAATTAACTTTTATAAATAAACAAATGAGTTTTGTAATACACAAAACAATAACTATAATGATTCACACCACACTAGTGGAAATTTACAACTACGATATACATTTATGGTAACCTCTATTTTATCACAATATATACTGTTTCCATTTACACACGAGAGAGCTTAAATTTAGACTAAACATTTGATTAGACAGACAAAACAAATATTAAATAAACTACTTTCAATATTTGCATGTGAATGGACTTATGGCTCATACAGTTCTTTTCAACATACAACAAAATGGAATGTGCTGTAAATATTTAGGCTTAATAATACTGTTGTCATTGATTGTAATGAATGACCAATTTTGAAAAGCCAGTAAAACGGTTGTAGGATTTATCACGCCACTTATATTAAGGTTTAAGTACAGTCTCCTACTCAAATGTGATGGGGATGCTACAGTACGGCAGGATGGGACTCACTGTATCTACTTGAAGAGCTGTAGCCATACAGTCGCTGGCTCTTTTGCAATCTCCAAGCGCCTCCAGCACTTTGCCCAGACTGTACCTGCAGACAAAATATCACAGGGATTAGAGTAACATATTAGTTATCATAAAACTACAACCGTACTTTAATTCTCTAAACCTTGTAGAAAACTATTCATTTTTACGAAAAAAATGCTATATTACGAGTAGCATTTATAAAGTTTCAAAAAAATAAATTCTCTAACAGAATGTATTATGTTAAAATCTTATCAAATAATAATGTGCTTCATAGTTCCTGTTATATGTCTAATAAATTTGATAATGTTGATGACAAATGCCAATGTCAATTTTAGTTTGCATATTTTTTAGTTCTTTATTACCTAACCCGACCAAATTTCGATAACCTGCCTGACTGACTAGCAGAAGCCGTCAAGACTGTACTGGACTGAAAAAAATACCAATATTTCCGTTGGTTGCAGACGTATACGTCACAGAAAGTCCAGACTTATGTACTAAATAATATGTTTCAAGATTTTTAAGAAGTATTTTCTCTGAGCTGTTACTACAATTAACACACTCTCCAGAGGCAGCAATTATCAATCAATGATAACGTAGTTCATGTTATCATTACTCTCAGACACGATGTACTGATCCGATCGTAATTGCCAAGCAGGAGTGGAGATCGTTCACAAAACGATCTGAGTCAAATGAACTACTGCAGTCAGCTTAGTGAATTAGTTTGTTCATTATGATTTGAACTAGATCAGTTAAAAGTGAACATCAGAGCTGAGAGGGAACAATGACGAGATCATTCAATGTAATTAATTATTTTTATCAATATTGGCAATAACAACTGAAATTTGAAGGTTGGTTGACCAAATTTACAAGTATAAATAATGAAAAGGGTCTATGAAACAAAACCATAAATCACTCCAACTTTGCTTGTACAAGTCATTTGTTATGTCATTTTGAACTAGTTCATTACAGTGAGCGATTCGTTCGTGAACTGGTCTTGCAAATGAACTATCTATGGTGTGGCTTAGTGTGGTTATTATGCGAACTTGGGCATATGTTGAAGGTGACCAGCACCTGACTTTTGTCTCACTGCAGTTTGCTTCTGCTGTTCAGCTGTTGTTCATATTGTTAAATCGCTGTAAAGTTATCTGTAATTCTGAATCAGTCAGTAAATAATTTTTTATTACTGAATTATTTGTTGCACTAAAAATACAGTTCTAATTAATGCTTTATACACAAAACCAGAAATCGTTCTGCAGAAATTAATGTTGAAATTTTGTGGTGCGGAAAATTAGTTTCTCAATTAGATGATTTCTTTCTGCAACCATCTCTTTCGTTCTGCAACATAGTCGCAATGTCGCAAGTTATTCTGATTTGGGGAGAGGCTGTATTTATTAAATAGCATGGTTACTGAGGAGAATACCAACCAAGTTGAAGGTGCGTGAGGATCAATTCTGGCAGCATCACGGAGGGTCTTCTCTGCCAGCCTGTGACTGCCCAAGTAATGGTACATGAGTCCCTACAACAAGCACAACACAAAACTGAATACACTGAGCACTAGTTTCTACCATAGTATTTACATTATCCACCACACTGTATGTCCCATGAACAGATCACGACAGAATCCAAAGAAGTGGGACACTGCTTTTGGATATTATATAATCAATATTGATTGTAGAATTTTAAATACTATCAAAGAGATCCTAGGATGATGTAGGTATCAAAAACACTTATTCTAAAGCACGTTATTGATTCAGAAAGCATACATAGACAGTAGTATAAAGGACATACACTGGCTTAATATTTTCTGAACCATTGCAGATAAAGCAATAATGCTCAGTACATTATCACTAGATCTAAAAAGCTTCTTTTTAAAGTAACTATCAGTTCTCTGTCATATCAGAGGGACAGCCCACAAGGACCATGAGAACATGGATTGAGTAGTACATCAAATTAAAGGTCTTTAATAGGAAAACACAATTTTACAAATCAGAATTAAAATGGTTCATCCAATAAAAATAAGCAGGTTTAGTTTTAACACGTTGACTACGGCTGTCTAATACTACGTAATATCCTTAGGAGCTGAAATATAAAAATGATGTTTCCACTTTACCATGTTGATTTGGTTTTATATCCATGTAAACATCCAAAAAGCTGTTTGAAGTTGATTTTATATGTATATGAGACATTATAAATGTATGATCCACATGTGGGTCATCAGTTTTTCTAGGTAACTCTTTACAATGAAGCGGCACCATAGCCCGCGGGCGGGTCAGGCACAACCTGAGTGACTCGCGGTTAGGTCATCGACACTGAACGTGTTAAACATTTACAATGCAAGCCTTGTTATAGATGGCTTAATATTCTTTTCTTGGCTCAAGTTATGAAAGTTAGTTTACACATACTGGACCTGAGAAATAATTTTTTAGGGGAAATAAGATTTTAATAAGTGTAAAAAATACTGTGTATCCGGTATTGACATTCAGAACCTGTGCCATATATCAGGCATTTCCCAGTTATTGGCTTAATCCCTCAAACATAACATAACTTATTGAAACTTGTAACACTTACCAAATGTTGCAAACTTTTAATGTGAGAAGGATTTATGGCGACTGCGTTTTGGTAACATTGTTTTGCTTCCACAAACTCATGTTTGTACTCGTGGACCAAACCTCTCTGCAAACACAAAGAAATTGTTTTCAATTGTTAACTACTAACTAAATAAACACATAAAAGAATACTTTTTAAAATGATTAATAAATAATCTATAAACGTTAACCATTCAACAACTATCTTCTAAGAGAATTGATTCAGTCCCTTACTACATGAGAAACTACCCTTCATGATCTCGGAAGAGTTAGACTGGTAAGTATTCAATAGAATTGTTCACTCTGGATGAACATATCTAAGATTCATTATGTTAAGTCACATGCATATGGGATGGAGGAAATCTGGAACGTAAATTACAAAATGTGATTACACTAAGATGAGCTGAGATCTCATAATACATACAATGGTACTCAACTAAGACGGTTTAAGGCCTTTGAGGTCAGATTTGAGGTATCACCCAATTTCATCAAGCTTTTTATCCACTGCACTAGGCAAAAGAGCCAGCCTAAAGAAGGAAAAATCACACATTTGTTTGACATAATCCTATAAAATATTAATAAATTACATTATTTTAAGAGATATTGATACCATAAGAAATTGTAAGAACTTCATTCTTGTCTGAGTTCTTTATTGGAGAGTTATTTAAAATGAAATAATTTTAAGATTCTAAAATTCCATTAACATTTTTTGTTTATGTTAGGCCTTTCACCTATAGTGTAGTCAACATCATTCTTGTTGATGTCTGATGATGCCTACTTTGTAGTCGAAAGGCCTCATGACAATAAGCTTGTAAGATAATATCACTAACAAAAATAGTTTTATTCTGCTGTACATTTAATAATATCCAATATTTCCTAAAATAATTTAATTTATTGTTTTTTTATAGGATTGTACAAAAAGAGACTTGCTTAATTTTTTCCCTTTTAAGTTAAAACTTGAAAATATTACAACGAAAAACAACATCATTGGTGGTGTTTAAATTCACATTTTGTTTAGAAACCCATAAATATTAGTAACAAATGTTACAGTTTTTAAAAAAATGGGTTTAAGAACAAATATCTAACTAAAGAAATTCTTAGTTGTAATAAGCTGTATTGTCACTTGTACTCTAATTTAACAATCCATTAATATACACGTAACTAAGTATGAGCACAGAACAAAAACGTTATCTAAGTTAATCACTCAATAAAACCACTAATGAATTATATACGATTCTGAATACATCCCTTGATACTACTGTATGTGTATAGGAGAATGGGTGGGTTAATGGCACTGTTCACGTAATGGAGGGTGGGATGATCATTACCCTGTATGTTCAAAATGATGATCTAGATATGCAGTTCAAAGTATAAGTCTGACTAACATGCTCGAATATGAATTTATTTTTCAGCATGGGTGTTCAGTGGTATTTACACACCTACGTTCCTGTACATGTACAGTGGGATTAACCCACTTGCCCTCCCATACACATGCAATAGTAGGTCAATAAAAAGTTAAAGTTTGTCTTATTTTACCAGGTGAAGTTAGTGCAAAGAAGCTCTTTTAACACCTATCGGTGCCCAACGGCATCACCTTAGCTATGGCCGCGCTTTCAATCTTCACAAAGTTAGAAATAAGAGGCAAAATAAATTATGACAATGTATAAAATGTGAACAGTCCTATGGCATGAAATACTTTATGAATATATATATTATTATCATTCATTCTCTTACTAGAATATTACGGCCTTATATTGCCACATGGCATTCCTCACTAGTCAGTTCAGGCGGCAATTTTGCCACATAGCCCTCAAAGGGTTAATATGAATTTATAAAAAATCTCTTTTGTGGACTAATCCCTAAAACCTACGCTAATATTACAGTAAACACCGATAGTCAAGCAACAATACAGATCAGAGAAGTTAGCATATTCTCACTTTTATCAGTAACAAATCAAGACAGATCTACCAGCTCACACCATTCTATAGCAGGTGGTAGTGTCAGATATTGTCTATGTGCCAGGGGCATACCTTACAAACACTGTTCCAGCTTTTCACTTGGTTTGAGTGTTATCAAGCCCTGCCATTCCCATCATCACCCAGGCTTCTTCCTCTAACCATAAAACACCTCAAAAGGTCATAAATTACCACTATATATTATAAAAAAATTTGATAAATTTTATAAGAAAGTAAAAAATATGTAATAGGACAATAAAAATAAATAAGTATTATGAGAATATTACAGAATGTTTGAAGAGAGAATTTCAAAAGCATAATATACAGAACAAACATGGAAATTTAATACAGGCAACGTTTTACTTCATTCTTACCGTATACATGATGTGATGGGAGAGTGGAAAGATGGAGGTGGCCTCTTGGATGCTAGCTGCAGCTGCTGCGACCTGGTCCAGAGCGAGGTATATCTCTGCTAGGAGAAGCCACACCTGCAGCTGCAGGAGCCAGGCACGCTGCGGACCTGGTCGAGGGGTCAGTGAGGATACGGACGATGCCACCTCGGATAGAGCCTGCTCAACCCGTGACGCTGCCAGAGAATGGGCGTGGAGTGATGCTGTTATACAATGACTTGTATAAGCAATTTACTTCAGACATAGAAACAGGTAAGGATAGGCTTGAAGGTAAGGACTGTGAGGAAAGATTGGTACCATTAAAAATGGGCAATTAGGACATGAAGTTCTGTGATGCTGGAGCAAGCTGAAATAGACAAGTTTATAATGTTGTCTGGTATAATAAATAATTAACCTTATCAACTTACTCCCATGGTCATAGAACTTAAGTAGATGAAATGAAATGCAACTTTATTTAATCAGGCGAAGTTGGGATTAAGAAGTCCCTTCTTCCACTTAACCTGGTACAAAAATAATTACAATATTGATGTATTGGTACTGTAAATGATTTATTGAATTTCTATGAGTAGGAATACAAAGAAGGGAATCACCCCTGAATGTTTCCCGGGCACTTTTATAAGACAGAAACTTGAAGTCATCAGATGGATATTTTGGTGACTTTGTGTGCAATACCTTATGCAAAATAAAATTATATGAAATTCATAGAGCCCCTTAATCATAGAATTGAGTTACATGGTCTCTTCTTGAAAAGTGAAATATAAATCTGATGCAGTAATTTTGTGCATATTGAAGTCTCTTAAGGAGCTCGGCAGACATGTAATTTATCATGATGTCACAGTAATGAAAGTGAGTGAGAACTAGAGCCCTTAATAGCAACACTTTGACATTCAGTACAAGGTAAAGTGCCAACCGTTTCAAACTGTTTAAGCCAGCAAACATTCTGTTACAAATTTCAGTTACCTGTTCAGCCCACCCACAGGTTTGAGTAATGGAAAGTCCAAGGACACTGTATTCAAGTGCCTAGTTGTTGAGAATAAGTTTCGGGATGTTATTGAAGTCAAGTTTGTTAAAGAGTTTGCTGCAACCAATTATTATGACGGGTTTTATTTTCATTCAGTTTCAGTTAGGGGTGTGCGAGTGGTGATGTTTGAGTCGAGTCGAGTAGTTGGCATTTTTTTCGAGTATCGAGTATTTTTGAGCGAGTATTTACAGAAATTTCCTGTTTACCCAAGGCAACTGTAAAAGGCAGACACCATCCTAAGCCTATGTTTAGTTTTGCCAGATTCGTAAATATATACATCTAAACTGAACACAATAATTTTGATTTGTTGTTTGTAACTGTAACATTTGATAAATAACACTTTTTACTTCCTGCCTTCCTACATTTTTATGTGGAATTGTTTGATTAACCTTTTTTCTTTTTCATAACTAATGTGATGACAGAAACTAAGAAAGTATATTATTAATTGAATCACAGATCAGATTTTCTATGCAAGCCAATTATACTGTTTCACAACCGGCCGATATGTTTATCTGGCGGTTCAGTTCAAAGTGTACTTCGAAAATGTAGCTAAGCTTGTTGGCAAAAGCTGCATCTAACCAAACTGAAGCTAAAATTCAGATGTCATTGCCAAATGCAATCATTTGCTTTTAGAATTGCCTCCTCTCAACTAAAAATTGATTGTGTACATGCCAAGAAGAGTGGATCTGTATTCTGTAGGTATTTAATTCGGTAATATCAAGGTAATATCAACTAACCGGAAATAAGCTGTGAATTATATAATCAAATTTCAAAATCTGGATGACGACTGTAGTTTAATCGATTGATAATAATAACTAAGCAGGTTTACTGAAGATAAATTTTAAAGTCGCTTAGGAAGATCATAGTTTTTAAATTATGATCGGTAATGAAATTTGTGCAACTTGAAACTATTTCGATACATGAGGCTATACTGAACAACAGATAAATAATTATTTCATAATGAGAAATTCATGAAAACCTGGCGTAATCAAATGAAAACCATAGACATAGTCGGCTAATATAATAAGTCTATAGCCTATATTGGCGACGAGATGCAGTCTGAAATATAAACTTATTAATAAAAAACGAGACGTTTGGTAAGGCTTCGGTTCAATACAAATTATTTTCTGAATCTCTAAATTTTGCTTAGAAAAGGTTTTCCAACATATTTCTCCCTCACTTGGGTTGATTCGTGACTGTTTTACAGTTTACATCGATATCAACGTGAACAGGGAACCGTTCAGTGAGTTTACGAATCAAAATTATCGTACTTTACCACCTTTTATACTCCAACTGTGTTATTGTCTAACCTAGTCAGGAAACCTTTCAACAAATTGACAGGAAAAAATATCGTATGCGCAAATATTTCGCACAGTTTTGGCGATCTAAGGTATTTATGGAATAATAATTAATAGACGTTCGCCACGGCTATATATATATATATTTTTATTTGATGGAAAATAAATCAATAATGTTGTGTCACACGCTGCTAGAACGCCATTACCATATTTTATATGATACGATACAGCATTTTCTTACGTCAAATGATTGGACGATTCCCTGCTTAGATTAAAAACAAAGCAGACCTCAATCAACTTGCAAGAAATATACGATAATTTCAGTTTCGGAAAGAAGCTGAGCGGTTCTTTGCACGAACGTATACTACAACTAGACACGTACAGTGGTACTGAACCACCCGCACACTCATACACGAACAGTGGTACTTACCCACCCACCCACCCGTACACGTACAGTGATACTGACCCACCCGTACACGCACAGTGGTACTGTCCCACCTGCCCACCCATACACGTACAGGGGACAGAGGCCAGACTGACCCACCCGCCCACCCATACTACCACTGTACGTGTGTGGGCGGGCGGGTGGGTCAGTACCACTGTACGTGTATGGGTGGGTGGGTGGATCATTACCACTGTACTTGTGTTGGCGGGTGGTTGGGTCAATACCACTGTGCGTGTATGCGTGGGCGGGCGGGTCAATACCACTGTACGTGTATGGGTGGGCGAGTGGGTTAATAAGTACTTCAAAATATGATCATAAAGGGGTACTGACCCACCCGCCCATCCATAGACGTACAGTGGTACTGAGATGAACTACAGGGTGTCAGAGATGAACTTTCGTCTAGAAAATATGGGAAGTTTGATTTTCGGGATCTCAAGTGACCGGTTCTCTGTACCCTTTTCATTGAGCAGTATTATTGATATGAACGAAAATATGCATAATTTCCACGGCGTACAGACCATTAGATTTGTATCAGTAACAGGTCTTTTTGAGCATCTTGAACCGGATCTCTCGTCCACTTTCTTGGGTCATAAAGACACTAACCAGCACTTCTGTTTTATTCACCCTATTTTAGGTTAGGTTACAAGTGACTAGTAGACTCGGACAACCAACATATGTAATCGCTACCTTCCCAGCTCTGTTGTTCACTTTGAATTGAACTAGTTCAAATCATAATGAACGAACTCGTGCACTACGTCAATTAGTTCATTTGACTGTCGCCGTGTACTACCTATTCTTAGGCGTATTGTTTAGTTAATAATTACACGTACCAAACTGTTAACGTATGATTAAGAGTAAAATAAAACACAAGGAAGCTCACATTTTTTATTCATAACTTATAAAACTGTTTACTCTTAAAACTAAATTAAGATATAAATCTGATATTTTGTGAAAACAACTCGATCGAACTTCGAGTAGTTTCGGAAGCTTCGAGCCGAGTTAGAGTAGTAAAATACTCGATCAAATACTCGAAGTTTCGAGTACTCGCACTCCCCTAGTTTCAGTACATGGCGGAGGGCACAAGAGCTAGCTTGCATGTCGGAGTTCATAAGAAACACACATCTGACCCAAATCAGTAATTGAAAAGTACTGGTAAATCTGCAAGTCATCTGCGCACAAGTGAAATTCAGGGTTGAAAATTAAATTAATTATGTCATTGACATTAAAAGAGAAGGAAACTGGTCCTAACATTGCACCCTGAGGTACACATCTCATAACAGATCTCCAGTGTGATATACCAGTTACCAGCTTTCACACACTGTCTACAGTCTGATAAATATGACCTCACCCAGTCAACACAACTATCAGAAAATCCACTCCTCTTCAACTTAAGAAAGAGAAGAGGGTGAAAAACGCAGTTGAAAATCAAATAATGTTAAAGAGTGTCAATTGCCTACTCTCTATGGCGTGACAATTATCATCAGTTATTTTTAGAAGTGCAGATATTGTACTGTATTGTGGTCTGAATCGGGGTCAGTGCTCGGGCCCGTTCTTTTTCTACTTTTCATTAATGATCTTCCCAAAGGAGTTAATGGGGCAACAACATGCCTATTTTCAGATGATACTACCTTAGCTCTGAAAGCTTGTAATAGCTTGGAGTTAGAGGTCACAGCATTTACAGGATCTAGTTCTGTTCTACAGTGGGCTAATCAAAACAAAATAGAAATTAATAGTTCTAAGATACTGTTGTGTCTTATTGATATTGTTGAATTCAAAATTAACCACAGTAAAGATCAGATATGATTTCTTATTATATTGCAGACGAAGCTGTAATACCCAGCACAGTGGTAAAGTTCTTGGGTGTCCTAATTGATAGTAACTTAAAATTCCAATCTTATATTGATTCGGTCTGCAATAAGCTTTCAACTGGTATTTTTCTTTTAAAAACTCTTTCTAAATTTTCTGAGAGTGACGTCTTACTTTCAGTTTATTATGGTATTATTCATCCTTTTCTGACATATGCTGTTACAATCTGGGGTCACGAGTCGGTCAGAACTAATTTTGTTTTTAAATTACAAAAGCTAGCATTAAGAACTGTTTTCAAAAACACCATAGATTTTCTTGTAGGACACTTTTCTTTGATAACAAGGTTTTAACATTTCCCTAAATATACATCCTTAATACCCTGAACTTTTACTGTATTAAACTTCATCCACAATGTTCACAAAACAATGCTTGTTACAATTTTAGAAATCATTCTATTGACATTCCACGGCATAGAACTTCATTTTTTAAGAGACATACTAATTACAATGCTGTAAAGTTGTTTAATGCTCTACCTGCCTCAGTTAAGGAGAATGTTGATGATGTTGTTGGCTTTGGGAAGGTGGTGAAAGGTCTTCTGTTAAGTAAATGTTATTATAGGGTTAAGGACTTCTTATCAGATCAAATAGATACTATGTAGTTGTATTTTGTAAGAATGTTCTGTTTAGATTATACAGTGGTTGTACTGTCAAAATAAAGTGATTTGATTCTGATACTGAATCCATATTGAAAATTGGGCAGAATATTGTTACGTTCTATAAATGATAGCTGCTCATGTACCACTCTTTCAAGGCACTTGGATAATGCTGAAAGGAAGGTGTGAAATCAGATGGTGACTGAGGCGAAGAGCATTTATGAAGTGGGCATTCATTTGGAAAAGTGGAAGACATGAGACCTATTAAAAATCAAATTAATTATGGAAAGTATGACAGGCAAAGTATCTTTGATCAATTTAATGGGAATATTATCGGCTCAAACAGCATTATTTGTAGTTGTCTTGACCGCTCTACACACATCAGCCTCCGTCACTGATGAAAAGGAAAACTGCTCCTCAAAATGAGGTAGCAGCAATCTATGAAGTCGGTTGACATAAGGAGGAACTCCTGACTGATCAACTGGTATATTATATTAAGAAATAATAATTGATGGTATTGAGATTGATGCTGATTGGTTGTTCAACCATGGGTTTACCAAGTCCCATTTCTTTGACTTTGGACCATAATTATCTAGATGACTGAATGGAGGATCTATAGAAGTTACTAGTTTTTGCATTTCATACTTGTTGTTGAGTGGACGGACGTATTGTTGTATTTCTAAGACATTTATAGGATAGCCAGTCCACAGGTAACTTTGATCATTTTGTTCTTACAAATGATAGATCTCTTGCTTTTTGAAGGCATCGAATATCATCAGTAAGCCAAGGTGCAGGTTTCTTTGTAACTCATTTTGTGGTAAAAAAATGTTGAGATATTAAATTTTTGGAGTAAGGGCAATTTAATATAAATGAAACGTCCAGGCCTGCTCAGCGAAAATATTATTCCTGATGTTGTGCACACCAGACTACATAGGGAATAAAGTGATTTTGATAACTAGTTGTTTTTGTATACCTATTGTGTTTAGTATAGTGGAGCTTACCTCTAGTCAAATACAGAGTGTTAATTTAAGTAAGAGTACTTGACTATGATTGCATTTAATAGGGAGGATATAGGAAATCATTAATCTCACTGTACTAGGACAATTAAGTTAAATAAATAAACAAGTATATACAAATGTACAATGTCGCTAAAACCTTTGTAAAATTATTTATTGCAGTTGCAGAAATAGACCTGAGCCAATTAGAAAGGTCAACAACCTGAATGACTATTAACATATGAAAAGGTGGAATTATATAATAAAATAGAAAGTTTTAATAAATGCTTACAACAGGAGTCTTTTTTGGAGGTATATCAATCGTCAGTTAACAAGAAGTATGACAATTGGTCGGTAGCGTAGTTGGTTCAATCCCAGCTTCATGTGCTAAAGGTTCTCAGTTCGATCCCAATGAGAGTCAATACATTTTGAGAAGGATCAGCTGATAATCACCGGCTGTTCATTTGTCATTGGGCTATTAATTAATGACACTTTCTAAGGAATAGTCGGCATTAGTTTGAAACAATGTCTACATTCGCTCATCTACACTCATCACACTCATTCGAAATCCATATTCGCCCATATCTTGACGATCGGCGTCTTATAAATAAATAAAAATAAATAAAACACTTTTTTCAATGTATTTTTTTAGTAATAGTTTTCCAAAACTTTTGGTAAATATAAAATACAAAAAATGTAATCAATGGATCACATATAAAATAAAATGTAAGAACAATCAAATTATTGAACTTGAAAAAGAATTCAGAAAAAATAAGGGAATCAAACCAAACTATTAATTAAGAATTTAAAACAAGAACTAAAACATTGTATCAATATAAATAAATTTTTTTTTGATAATAAGATAAGTAACTCTAAAAATAAATCAAAGATGACATGGAATCTTATAAAAACTGGGATAAATAAGGAATCAATTTCAAACTCTAATATTGTTGTTGAACGGGCTGGGATTTTAGTTACTGATCCTGTTCTAGTTGCAAATGTTTTTAATGATTTCTTTGCATCTATGGTTGAAAGTTCTGTTTTGCCTAAAATTCCTCAAAAGAATCAGAATTCACAGTTAGAGGGCAACCCTCCAGCACAAGGTAGGTTTAGGTTTACATTTAGAACAATAACAGAAGAGGTTTTAGAAAAAATAGTCAGATCTTTTGAAAATAAGTTTTCTGCTGGTAGTGATGAAATTTCCATAGTTGTCGTTAAAAAAGTACTTTCCATAATACTGAAACCCTTATTGCATGTGGTCAACTCGTCTATTATTTCTGGCGTATTCCCCGACTCTTTGAAACTTGCCAGAGTGATTCCTATTTTTATAAAAGGAATTCCCACCCATGAGTCATGTTACCGACCTGTATGAACCGACCGATTATAAGAAACAAATCAACATCAAACGCCATTGATAAACTTACTAGAATAATTCTCCAAACATTTGAAGATAAAGGTTTAGCCCAGGCTACCTTTTGCGACCTAAGCAAAGCGTTCGATTGCGTGGAACATAATGATCTTTTAAATAAATTATCTTATTATGGTGTGAAAGGTGCCCCCCTTAACTTCTTTAAATCGTATCTAAACAATCGGAAACAAAAAGTTTTTATCAATGGCGAGTGCTCCCATGAAATTACCGTGCAATATGGCGTTCCACAGGGGTCCGTTCTTGGACCTTTCTTATTCCTAGTCTGCATTAACGACTTACCTTCAGGTATATCAACCACAACCATATTATATGCAGACGACTCTACCTTCGTTAATACAGGTAAACATCTTGCTGACATTACATTATTAGCACAAAATACCATCCTAGATGCGTCTGAGTGGTTTCAAGCGAATGGGTTTCTTTTAAATAATGACAAAACCAAAAATGTATTGTTTAGCTTAAGGTCCAATTCCGTTGATACATGTATCAATAATAACGATTTTTCTTCTTGTGTAAAATTTCTGGGTGTTTACATTGATGAAAACCTTAACTGGAATCAACATATTGATTATATTGCATGCCGACTATCTAAAGTAATATTTCTTTTGAAACGTTTGACACATTGCGTTAAATATGTAAAAACAGCATACTACGCATATTTTCAGTCCATCTTTAGATATGGCCTAATTTTCTTTGGGAACTCTAAACGAATCCGAGACATTTTAATCTTACAAAAGAAAGCGGTTAGAGTAGTTTCTGAATCTATCCTAACAGAACACTGCAAACCACTCTTCAGATCCTTAAAAATACCAACCGTTATTAATTTATATTTGTTTGATTTAGTGAATTATGTTTTTAAAAACCCTCACCTACTTAACTTCACATCTTACACACATAGCCACAATACTAGACAGAAAAATAATGCAAAAATAGAATTTTACAGACCTACAAAAACACTTGATAGCCATGTCGTTCAAAGCTTGAAAACTTACAACTTTCTCTTGCTTTTAATCAATAAATACGACCAAAAACTATTTTTAAACAAATTTTATTGTTGGAGTTTAGAAAATCCATTTTACACTTTAGAGGAATTTTTTATGCTTGACAATATTAACTTTTAGCCGTATTTTATTGTAATTGATTTATGTATTTGTTTTTGGGTAACATGTTAACGATATACAACCTGAAGCTTATTTTTTTATTTTTTATTTTGATTCACTGTTAATATAAATTTTTAATGACGGCCTGTTGCTATATATTTGACATTGTCTATGATTGTATTTATCCAATGGCAAATAAAGATGTATTATTATTATTATTATTATTATGGGTGCTACCTATTTTTACGAAAATAATTGATAGTTGATTATATTCAGTTAGTAGATTATTTAGTCAACCACAAACTCTAACATAAGTCAAAGTCAAAATTTCTTTATTCGCTTTTATACAATAATTGTACATGGAATAGTGTCATTATGCATTTATACTAATTAAAATATATCACTAATATTCCTTGTCTTGACATAAGACACTAGGCCTAAGTAAAAAGTATCATTAAAAATGTGGTCCTAATGAATAAAATTCTTCCAGTGAATAAAATGCATTCTGCAACAAAAAGTTTTTAAGCAATAGTTTAAACGTTTTTAGATCATCTACTTCTCTTATTATTTTGGGAATATAGTTAAAAAATTTTATTCCAGAATAAGTGGTGCTTCTCTTAAACTTTTCTAGGTTATGATGAGGTAAAATTATGGTAGCTTTGTTTCTGGTGTTATAAGAGTGAACCTCATTCAAAGTTTTTAAATTACATTTGTGATTTTTTATATAAGTGACTGTATCAAAAATATATTGGCTATGAACTGTCAATATTCTTAATTTGGTAAAATGTTCCTTAACCGAATCATCACTTTTTAATCGCAAGATTGTTCTTAAAGCTTTTTTTTGAAGTTTGAGAATTTTCATAAAGAACAGCATGGGTTTCAATCAGGAAGATCAACAATTACTGCCGCAATAGAATTCATCCAATCAATAATTAACTCTATTGATAAAGGGTAAAAGGTGTTAGGCATCTTTTTAGACCTGACAAGAGCCTTTGACAGTGTGTCCCATATTGAACTTATGAAAACATTAGTAAAATTAGGAATCATTGGAAAAGAGCTAAAGTGGTTTGAATCTTATCTCCAGAATAGGCAGCAGTTTGTTGGGATTGAACATATAATAACAGATAGTTCTAATAAATATAATTTTATTCGGAAATTTAATTCACAAATAAAAATAATCAAGCATGGCATGCCGCAAGGGTCGGTCCTGGGCCCACTCTTGTTTCTTTGTTATTTGAAGGGCTTACCAGATGTTATCCCTGCTGGTGGCAACATTTGTTTATTTGCTGATGATTCAAATTTAACAATAAAAGGAGATACTAAAGAAAATGTAGAAAATTCATCATTTATTAGTCTGTCAAAGAGTCCTTAAATAGCAAAAATCTTCTTCTCAACTTGAGTAAATCCAATTTCTTTTGTACAAAACAAACAAGAAACAAAATAAACCCACAAATAGTATTAAATAATAAAATAATACAACAAGTTGCAGTTACAACATTTTTAGGTCTTCTTATTGATGAAAACTTAAGTTGGGATAAGAATCAACCCCCCATGTAATAGGTAAAATGTCAACAGGCTTATTTGCGTTGAGACAAATGGCAAAGTGCTGTAATCTACACACTTTAGAAACAATATATTTTGCCTTAGTTCATGCACATCTAACTTACGGAATAAGTATATATGGAGCTACAAAAAAAAAAAAAAAAGAAACTTAGATCATTGATTTTACTATATAAAGAGATACTCCATCCATATGGGAGAGTTGTGGCGAGGCCCCAAAACTGTTTTGAGGCCCCACGCTGCGCTGCGCATAGCCCTATATCCTCTCTCTCTCGCACGCTCTTCTGTCTCTCTCTCTCACTTCCCTCCTCTTAACCCACTCTCCCATTCTCCAGACAGCCGCCCCGCCCTCTCCTTCCTCAGGTCACGCACACAAACAACATCCTGCTTAGATAATTGTTTACGTTAGTCCATATTGCCAACGTTTATCCGGGTTCTCTGTTTTTATATTTGCTTGCATCTCTTTCGAATAATAAAGAATACTGTGTTGATACTATTACAGTAAAACTCAGTGTGACATTCATATTGAATAAAGAAATATTTATAACTGAATAAACTAAAACACCATATTGATTTATATGATTAACACACCGTGTATTTGTAAATAGACACACTTGAATAGACCGCTAACTTATCGGCAATGTTGGCGATAATTACTGCTGATTTAGTAAACATTTTCATATTATATAGCCCATCTGAATAATCTTTATTTATTGCATTTTAACCATCGATTAGGTGATAAAATCGTCTGTTGTACTCAATCATTAATTTTTTCATATTCGGTTATTGATTAAAAAATTTAATGTTTTCAAATACAATTAATGACTCCCATCAATTAATCTGCAAATATTCCAGGAATATATAATATAGTGAAATATAAAAAAATGTGACATTATTTATTTCTTTGACAAAATAGATATTGAAATAGGCCTATGATATTTATATAGAATAATACTGGGCAAAATATAAAACCCAGGTGAGATTGAAATTTCATGATAGGGTTAGAAAAAATCATAACAAACCACTAATTTACTTCTATACAAGATAAAAATAGCTTTCATCTTATGGCCTGATTCAGACAATCTATGTATAGGCATTTAATTTAAAATACATTATTTTTCATTTTATTATAAACGTCTGTTTTACTATTACTGTCTGTAACATTAACATATTATTTGGTTCCAAGTAATTGCATGATTGTTTGTAAAATATTTCATTGTTTGGTGAATGGTCAGTTTTCATTTTTTTCGGAATCATGAAGAGTTGTGACTCTTATTACTTCTTGAGAAAAACAATCTCAATGTCAATTGAAATTGGTTAGGAAATATTATCGTGATAGAATATAACTAGACTACTGATTATTTAGATTCAATTTTCATTATTTTAATCAGGTTTAAATTATTGTAAATTTTGTTTATGTCCCCCTTTCAAAAATTCCGTTCTATAACATTGATTGAATCAGACCATTGTAAAAAGTATGTCTAAGGCGAATATAATTAAAGTTATCATATCTGTTTTTCATACACGTTTCTATTATTTTACTAGATGTGAAAGTATGGATAAACTGTAATTTATTTATATTTTAAATTTCTCTGGTAAAGACACTCTGGAATTACACTGGTAAAATTTCACAAGTAGCGCGACCAGCAATAACATAAGAAATAACTAATTTAAAGTAACTACAGAGTCTAAATAATAACAAAATAAACTAAAGCCGCACTCTGTGGCGTTTTTAATTATAACAGAACAAACAATGCCAAGAACTAACAAAACTATATAAACGGCATCTTCAGGTTAAAGAACATAAATAAGTCCAAGTGGGACGCGTCACAAATTAATTAAAACTTAACAAACACAGTTCACACACGAGGAAAACAACGAATATTAAAACTTTCGGTAGGCCTACCACACACATTTCACTGTCCACGGCGTGCCAAGGAAGCAGATTTTAATAGTGTAGTATGTATGACAAATAGTTCAATTTACTTTTAAACAAAAAGGAATATTCATTTATAATTAAAAATACAACAATAATATTATACAATGCAATATTGACAAGAAGCTTTAATTACTTGATATAAAATGAATAATGATTTCAATAATATAAAGGTTAATTCTAGTATTAAATGTGATATATGTGAACTATATGACAGATGATAAGTTAATGAATAATTAAACTGTTATAAATTATTTCTGATACTACTAATAACGCATCCTCAGTTGACTTTCCTTTGATAAAACCGAATTGGCGTAGATTAAGAAAATTTAACTTAGATAAATAACTACCTATGGAGTCTTTTAATCATTGATTTTTTTTCAAAAACCTTAGAGAATACAGATAACAAGCTGATTGGTCTTATGTTATCTAGTTTTAAAGAGTTGTTGTGCTTCAAAATAGGTACCACTGAACTTATCTTCAGGCTCTCAGGAAAAATGCCTTTGATAAAACTACTGTTTATTAAGTGAACTTAAACTGGTAATCTCATCAATTATATTTTTTAGTAAATGTACATTAATTTGGTCAGAGCCAGTTAATTTTTAATTTTTTAAAAACTTAACAATACTCTTAATTTCATCTAAATCTGTTGGAGTTATGAAGAATGAATGTTGATTTTAAGTAAGTAAAGGTGGAAGGGTATTGGAATGTACAACGTCTGGACGGCTAGACTGGATTGTGATAAGGTGATTGTTTATCTTATCAGCAATGAGGGAAGGCTCAAGCGTAACTTCGCCATTTGGCAATTCAATTACCTCAACTATTTTCTTTGAGGAACCTTCCACTGCTCAGATACATCACCTTTACAGTTTTCTAATAATCTTGAATAATAATTGTTTTTTTGTAAAATTGATCACATTATTTAATTCATTAGTATATTTTGCAAAATAATTTTGAAAAACTCTGTCATATGGTCTTCTCGTAGAAATGTTATATACTTTTTTACGTCTCTCAAATTTATGTAAAATGTTTGGTGTTATCCAGGGACTTAACAAAAAAAATTAGCCTTTAACAATTTAGAACTACCACCATTTTTCTTGCTACTTCTAAATATACAATTACTTAAAATATCAATAAACTTACAATACGCAGTATTTACATCATTTTAGATAATGCATAATGTTTTAACTAAACATCTGTAACATACTGTTATTTACATTGACAAAATAACAAAAATATGTCCTCTAACATTTTTCATATTCACAAACCCCTAAGGCCTAAATAAAAGATCGCGATTCCTTTCCGTGCAAGACAAACCACAGAACGGAATAATATCCCACTTTGACTTGACTCTCTATCAAGGCCTATCGGCGACACAGATGGAGGGGCGACAGTAAACAAGTACTTCCGGACGCTTGTCTCATAAGAAAGGAGAGAGAGAGAATGGGGGAATGAGAGGGAGTGATTAGTTCCTTTACTGCTCACAGGTTGTACAACCGAACAGTCGAAACTGGAGGCAATTTCGACCTCTTTAACTTGATTGACGACAGGTTGCAGCACGGTCGCTCCCATTTTCCGTGCCTCAATATTTAACATTGGATGGAACTATCTTCTATGTATAGTAAAATCAATGCTTAGATACAATTTTAGTCCAACAAAAAAAGCTTTAAGAATTATGTACAAGTTAAAAAGAGAGGACTCAGTTAAACATGTCTTTGCTGACTTGGGAATACTGACAGTATATGGTCTTTTTATTCTAAAAACTGCGGCTTATGTAAAACAGAACTTTTTTCCAATCTCAAATAACCATATTTATAACACTAGAATAAGTAGACATGTTGAAACACATAAATTGGAATTAAAAAAAAAAAAAAAAAATACTAAGTTTATAGGAACAAAGTTTTTGCACAAATTACCAAAGCATATCACTATAGAAAGTAACTTTCATAAATTTAAAGCTAGAGCCAAAGAACATTTGATAAAGTTAGCCTTATAGATGAATACTTACAAAGTTAGAGGTAGTCTTCTACTGTAATAAAGAATTAAGGAGGGCCAATGATTTTATGTTATTAGTTTTTAGAACAAATTTTGATAACATATAAAATGACGCTATTTTTTGTACCTGTGTACATTTACATAAATAAAGAAATTTTGAATTAAACTGAATTGAATATATACAGTACGTATAAATACACATTTTATGTAAGTTTTATAGATAATGTAAAAATCAACTTAATTTGGAAATATTATATAGTCTATGTTCCCAATTTAACAATACCATGGGGGTTCATTGTTATGAAACTCCACATGAGAAACAAATTCTTCCTAAACAAATTCCCAATAAAAGTGAAATCTGGTTGTAAAAATGTAAATAATAAATGGCATATATCCATAAATAGCATGATAGTTTCTAACAGCCAGAATGATAAGGGACACGATCATGTTAAAAAGTTTAATGAAAGTTTAATGCATTGCGTAATGAATTAAAGTAAAACAATATCATCAGAAAATTAAACTTACCAGTCTCTTTGTCAGACATTTCTGATGTGTATAATTGGAAGAAACTACGGTTGTCAGACTGTTCCACTTGGGCTTGCTGTATTTGGTCCTCATACAGAGTCTTCCACAGAGACAGCATCTGTTTGGCAGTGGCTAGTGCTGCCTACAACACATTTAGGATTGACCTTAGCAACAGCCTGATTAATGTATGGTGTTTATATCTAATGCACAATACAGATTGGGAAAGCAATACAATTTATCATTATCAATATGACCATGGAGTGCAAAGGTGTTATCAAAGTTGACATGAAGTTTATGGTCTTTTATTGTTCACTTAACCCACTGTGGATCAAAGATGTGGTCTTCACGTTCCGCGCCGAATGGCTGAACGAAAAGCTGAACGACGTGACGTTGACGTCGTGACACTTGTTGTTTACAGTTGCATCACTCGGCCCTCGGGTCAATGTTATCGCTGTTACAATGCACGTGTATGTTTTAGGCGCTAATCTGTTTGTCTCCTTATCTTATCTTTGTTACCATTTCCTGTTGACTGTTGTCTCGACTACTTGATATTAGTTTGGGGAGTGTTAAATAATTTGTTAATTAATGCAAATTAACTGTAACAAACTACGGACGTGGACTGTATACTTGTGTTGCTGTTGACTGTCCTGCAACTTGCAATCTGATTATTGAAAATTATAGTTTAGTTATAATAAACAATTTCACACTCACGGCTACCATTATAGTCCATCAGAGACTGTCCATTGTCCATGTAGAGATGTGGGGCTGGCTGGAGCACTGCCGGAGGAGGTAGACAAGGCGGGCGGAGAACCTAGGTTGCCATCAAGACCAACAGGACCTGATGGAGCATGGCGGATCACTTTGCACACGCAGTAGGTTCCGTTCACAGGCGGTTTTGTAATGGTAATGAAAGAGTTTGAACATTTATTTTAAATTGTTAAAGCGAATATATATCTACGACACGTAATGGTGTGCACAAGGACTGTACAAGAGATAGGTCATCAATGGTACTCTTACTTTCGACTTGGTACTGCAGGTTGAGGCAAGAGATTATTATCTTATCGGATAACAATAGACTGGTATGAGGTAAGGCCGTATTAGTGGTTTTAAAACTAATATTTTGATGATTCTTAAATATAAATATAAAACAATTAACTTATAATTTATAGCATACTACAAATACTACAACAGAGATTTTAGTCCTTGCGTTCGGTCATATTGTTTAGGCCCAGGTGCGCGCCACACTACGCGATCACAATGGGTTAACCAATTGAAAAAAAAACTTCTATGTAGAAGGGTGAAGAAAATTCTTTATTAGGGATGGACGAGTCTCGAAATTTCGGGAATTCCCCGGGAAATTATAATTCTCGTCCTGCGAGAAGGAAATTTTTTTACGATCGGGAATTCCATTCGAGAGTTTATCTAAGATGTAACCAACTAAATAGTTCGATCTCAACAACACGGTTATAATCGACATTCATGGTCAAGTTCGGATTTTTTCAATCGATATAAATTAAAATGAAAGGTTAATAAAATTATGATAGGCTTGTGTCTCGATTACCGTGGAATGTAATTTATTGCTTATAGTGTGGCAGTGAAGTTACGTAGTGACTGACGACTGACAGTCGGAGTCGACAGTTGGGGTCGAACGTAGATGTGACGTTCTCACGACCCGTTCATTTGACAAGGCTCATCTAAGTGAACGAGATATCCGGATCACGATGCTAAAAAAAAAAAAAAAAACTATTAAAGTCGAACAAGTTACCGAGATCTATGATCCAACTAAACAAATCTAGTATAGGACAGAACTGTTGACCGAAACCCAAATGATAATGAACGAAAATGGAGTGGGCCTATATATTCCAATGTTTGTGTGTGTCAGTAACGTAAAATCATTCAATCAAACTGCTCCCGAGAACAGGTCACTTTACTGTCCAACAAATCTTCCTTCCCATGGCAAAAGTCCATTTCTCTCATGTACATGCAATGAACCGTTCTGCTCGTTTCCGAATTGAAATTATCGTATATTTCCCGTGAGGTGATTGTGATCCGTTTTGGTGTTTTGGTGTTAGTAGGGAATCATCCAATGATTTGACAGAAGAAAATATCGTATCATATCATATAAAATATCGTGATGGCGTTCAAGTATCGTGCGACGTAACAATATTTATTTATTTTCAATTGAATAAAAAATAAGTAGATATATCTGTAGCGAATGTCAATTAATAACTTGTTTGTGAACACTTTAGATCGCCAAATGTGCATGTAACATTTGCAGGCATACGATATTTTCTTCTGTCAAACTGTCGATCGGTTTCCTGACTATATTAGAAAGTAACGCAGATGGAGTGTAAAATCTATTACAATACGATAATTTTGATTTGTAAACTCAGTGAACGGTTCCCTGATCATAATTGTTACTACAGTACTACGTTGATGTTAAATGCAAAACAATTCAATCCAAATCTCTTCTGATTATAAAACGGACGGATTTAGCATTAAGGGACATAATTTTTATTGAACCGAAACTTTATCATACTTCTTGTGTATATTTCATAAATTTATAATTTAGCTGCACAAATCTACTTTGTATCACCAGTTGCCAGTTGGCATTTAGCTGATATTTCAGATTGCATCTCGTCTGGCTAGGCATACATTTGCCGATTACGTATACCGTTGTCACTCCAATACGTCAGAAATTCCTCGTGATGAAAAGATTATCTTTCTATGTATCGAAGTAGTTTCGAGTTGCACACATTCATTACCAATCATAATTTATTAAAAATAATTGATCGTAAACGACTTTTAAATTTATATTTAGGTGCACAATTATTAAATTATTACTATCGATCCATTAAACTACCGGTATTTTGGCATCTAGATTTACAAATTTGATTATATTTCACAGCTTATTTCCGGTTTATTATAACCATTATTATATTACTGAATAAAATAACTACAGATCCACTTTTTATGGCGTATACAAAATCAATTTTTTGTTGAAAAGCGACAATTTTGAAAGCAATCGACTGTGTTTGGCGATGACGCCTGAATCGTAGAATCACTTGATCCAGCTTTTGCCCAAAAGCTTCGCTACCGTGATCAGAACTACCAGATAAACCAGATCGACCGTCTGTGTGATTAGTAGACAATCACAGAGAAGAAATAGAGGTTGCTTTCTTATGACTACAGCGGCAGTTATTAATAGAATTAAAACAAATGCACTTCTCTACAATAGTCAATACATGTGCAGTAATAATTACTAAGTTTATCCGTGAGGATTGGGGGGGGGGGGAATAAGGAAGGGACTGCCAAGATGCTGGCTCTGTGTGCAACTTCAGTTCCTAGTTATAATTTAGTTCAGTTAATTAATTGAAGAATTCATCCATGTCTAGTTTTTATGATGATTTTAATTAAAATTGGCATGTAATATGTAACTACCATTCTTTTATTTCGCTTGTTACAATTTTAATTCAGTTATATCAAATAAGATTGCTTTGTTTATTAAGTGTGTAATCTGTTATTGTTTAGTCTAAACCTGTTTGATTTTTTTCTGTTTTGTGGATAGCAGGCAAAAAATATAAAAGATTTAATAAAATAAGGAGTACATTAAAAAATAAAATAAATGTGCTTTAACATTAATGGTTGAATTTCCTACTAGATCACGTACCAATTAATTATTATTGCTATAAAATGATTTGGTTTATTTGTTTTATCTACTAAGTTTGAAAATTAATGTATGATAAGCTGGGAAAAATTCCCTCCGAAAATTTCTCGAAATTTGGGAGGAAATTAATTTCCCTCCCGTTTCCCTCCCGAAATTTGGGAGGAAATTAATTTCCCTCTCGTTTCCCTCCCGAACCTAAAAATCTCCTCTCGTCCATCCCTATTCTTTATTAATTACGCGTTTCAGACAATCCAAGAATAAAAACTGAATGTATTTCAGATTGTGTGATCCATCTTTAGGTCCTGTATAGATACACTGTTATGTTTCGTCTCTATTAGGTTTATTAAATACACATGACACTTAAAACACCAAAGTCATTGTCCACTGGAACAGTATTGGTGCATGCCAGCATACTATTTTCATTTTTATATAATCGTGAGGTTTTTTAAATTTGGTGTTTAGCCAAAGTGTCATGTGTTTTTAGTAAACTTAATAGATACAAACATAAAAGTTAATCTATAGGGGACCTGAAGATGGATCACTTGATCTGAAGCGCCTTGTCCAGTTTTTTCATGTTGGACAGATTGACTGAAATATGAAAGTAATAGTTGATAGTTTGCTCGAGACTAAATTATTCATTTTAATGAAGATTTAAAAGTCTTTTGCTGTTTATTCCTTAATCTTCTAGAAATCTTATGAAAAAAAAATAAAGAAATGCTGCTCTATAAGATAGCTTCTTGAAGAAAAGTTACAGGTGGTGGGTTGGCAGAGCAGAATTTATTGCTGTTCAGTTTTTGTGCTTGAGTATATATTTGGGAATTGATTTTGTTTATCTTGAGCACAGTATTTATGAACATTCACTATCATATACCGAGCTTCTTTAAAAGGAATCTGCAGCTCTCTGAAGCACCTTCACCTGCATGCCTTTATTACTGTTTCTTTACACGGGTGTTCACTGTTCACTGAGAAGAGATAGCAAGTAACATTTTGAGTGCGATTTAAAAAGGGTGATGTACGTAGTTTTTACAAGGTTTGACTCAACAGTTTGCTTAAATTCAAGGATTTCATATAATCCTCTTAACTGGTTTATGATGGAAAGTATTTGGTAACAGCTTAGTTATCCTGCTTAATAAAATGATCAATCATTCCAGATACAGAAAAATCCTCAGAGCATGGCTGTACACAAAATATGGACATAGCTGAAAACAAATACTTTTTGTTTGGTTGATTTGATGTCATAGTAATGTATTTCTTGTTTTATTCTGGAAATTGAAAGACTGTCAAGTCCCTAAAACGCTTACCTCTGGACCGTGTGTCTGCAGCTGTAGATGGGTTTTGACATACAGAAGACTGAGGTTGTCAGGGAAGTCTTGGAGTGCAGAGTCCAGTAGGATGTGAGCATCTGTCAGCTGTTTCTGAGCTGTGAGCAACAGCACTGTGAGATGTAATGAGGCAGTGTGTTCAGGACAGAGGGCTAGAGCAGCCCGAGCATGAGTCATAGCCTCCGTCACCTGGGCCCGAGAAGCACATGCCAGAGCTAAATAGTACTCTGCCAAGTGGTCGCCCGGATCACTCTGCTGCGCTCTGACGTTTACAAAAATTCATATTATAAAAGTTGTTAACGAAAAAGGTTTTATTTTGCGTAAATCTAATGATAAAAGTTATTTGAAAAACTGCTGTTTTATGGTTTGTTATCAAGACGTCAAATCCTAAATCTAAAATCAATTCTGCATATCATAATGAGAATAAGAAGAAAATACTGGTTAACTCCTAAAAGTAGCACTACTTACAAAGTACTAGTTTATCTACGCTGAATTTGTATCTCTGAAATAAAGCAAGCGAAAGGTTGGTCAAAGTCGAAATATCTTTATATTACATATGTACTAGGGTACAATAAATAATAGTTTTTTAACTAGCTAGCATAATACATGTCGGTACAAATACAGTAAAAGTATATTACAATACAAGTATAAAATTCACAAATATTATGGTGATCGATTTCAGTGAACCATGCTCACCGTCCTTAGACCAGAGGGATTCACAAAAAAAAAAGGAAAATGGGTTTCAAAAACTCAATTTATAGGCATACAATCATTTGACTCTACTGGCTAAAATTGCCAAAATGGTGGCTGATGTGATATTATTGGTTAATCCCTAAGGATGGACGGGTCTCAAAATTTCAGTAATTCCCCGGGAAATTTTAATTCTCTTTCTGCAAGAAGGAATTTTTGTTACGATCAGGAATTCCATTCGGGAGTTTTTCAATTGTTATTGTAAGGTATAACCAACTAAATAGTTTGATCTTATTCATGATCAATTTCGGGTTTTTTCAATCAATATAAATTAAAGTGAAAGGATAATAAAAATATGATAGACTTGTCTCGATTACCATGGGATGTAATTTATTGCTTATTGTGTGGCAGTGAAGTTACATAGTGATTGACACTATTGACAGTTGGGGTCGAACGTAGATGTGACGTTCTCACGACCCGTTCATTTGACAAGGTTCATCTGAACGAAATATCCGGATCACGATGCTAAAAAAACTGTTAAAGTCGAACAAGTAACCTACACCGAGATCTATGATTCAACCAAACAAATCTGGTATAGGACAGAACCGTTGACCGTAACCTGAATGATAATGAACGAAAACTGCTCCCAAGAAAAAGTCACTTTACTGTCCAACAAATCTTCCTTCCCATGGCAAAGTCCAGCTCGCTCAAGTTCTACGTACAACGAACCGTTCTGCTCATTTCGAATTGAAATTATCATACATTTCCTGTGTGATGATTGCGATCCGTTTTGGTTTTACAGTAAAATTAATCCGAGTAGAGAATCATTCAATGATTTGACAGAAGAAGTTATTGTATCATATCATATAAAATATCATGATAGTGTTCAAGCATCGTGCGACATAACAATATTTATTTATTTTCAATTGAATAAAAAATAAATAGATATATCCGTAGCGAATGTTAATTTATTATTTGTTTGTGAACACTTTAGATCGCCAAATGTGCATGTAACATTTACAGGGGTACGGTATTTTCTGCTGTCAAACTGTCGAACGGTTTCCTGACTAGGTTAGAAAGTAACACGGATGGAATGTAAAATTTATTACAACACCATAATTTTGATTTGTAAACTCACTGAACGGTTCCCTGATCATAATTGTTACTACTACTTCAATGTTAAATGCAAAACAATTCAATCCAAATCTTTTCTGATCATAATACGGACGGATATATTTTTCTGATCATAAAACAGAACATAATTTTTATTGAACCAAAACATTATCATACTTCTTGTGTTCACTTCATAAATTTATAATTTAGCTGCACAAATCTTCTATGTATCACCAGTTGCCAGTTGGCATTTAGCTGATATTTCAGATTGCATCTTGTCTGGCTAGGCATACATTTGCCGATTATGTATATGGTTGCCACTCCAATATGTCAGAAATTCCTCGTGATGAAATGATTATCTTTTGTTCAGTATGGCTTTATGTATCCAAGTAGTTTCAAGTTGCACACATTTATTACCAATCATAATTTACTAAAAATAATTGATCGTAAATGACTTTAAAATTTATATTTAGATGCACAATTATTAAATTATTACTATTGATCCATTAAACTACCGTTGTTTTGGCATCAAGATTTTACAAATTTGATTATAATTCACAGCTTATTTCCAGTTTATTGTAACCACCTTATTACTGAATAAAATAACCACAAATCCACTTTTTATGGCGTATACAAAATCAATTTTATGTTGAAACGAGACAATATTGAAAGAAACTGACTGCGTTTGGCGATGACGCCGAATCGTAGAATCACTTGATCCAGCTTTTGCCCAAAAGCTTCGCTACTGTGATCGGAACTACCAGACAAACCAGATCAACCCTCTGTGTGATTAGTTCACAGTCACAGAGAAGAAACAGAGGTTACTTTCTTATAACTACAGCAGCAGTTATTTATAGAATTAAAACAAATGCACATATAGTCGATACATGTGCAGTAATAATTACTATGATTATCCTTGAGAATTTGGGAGGAATAAGGAAGGGACTGCCAAGATGCTGGCTCTGTATGTAATTTCAATTCCTAGTTATAATTTAGTTCAGTTAATTAATTGAAGAATCCATCCATGTCTAGTTTTTATGATGATTTAAATTAAAATTGGCAAGTAATATTCAACTAACATTCTTTTATTTCACTTGTTACAATTTTAATTCAGTTATATCAGATAAGATTGTTTTTTGTTTATTAAGTGTGTAATCTGTTATTGTTTAGTCTAAATCGTTTGAATGTTTTTCTGTTTTGTAGATAACAGGCAAATAATAAAGATAATTTAATTAAGGAGTACATAAATGTGCCTTAACATTAATGGTTGAATTTCTTACTAGATCACGTACCAATAAATTATTACTACTATAAAATGATTCGGTTTATTTGTTTTATCTTTAATTTGTTTAAGTTTGAAAATTAATGTATGATAAGCTGGCAAAAATTCCCTCTGAAAATTCCTCGAAATTTGGGAGGAAATTAATTCCCTCCCGTTTCCCTCCTGAAATTTGGGAGGAAATCAATTTCCCTTTCATTTCCCTCCCGAATCTAAAAATCTCCTCTTGTCCATCCCTATTAATCCCTATTGGCTGTTACTTCTGTTCTTTTAATCACTGAAAATACATTATTAAAAACTATTTCGGAATCAAAATTAACCTGTTCATTCATTAGTTTATCACTATCCTTATATTTTTCTTTAAAAATAAATAACTCTTCCCGTGAATTTATAATCCTACCCTTTTTACAAAATTTTAGAATATCTACATTTTCATCTAATTTATTCAAACTGTGGGTACAATTCAGAAGGTGTTTTGCTACACTTCAGATTTTTTAAGGTTTCTTATTTTTAAAAGCGAGACATGGTTTTTATATCTTTTACTTTAGTATCTTTTTTTTAGTAACAGCGTGACTATAACTAACTTACATAATTACAATGGACCATGTTAAACAACATTTTTCAAAAGAGTAAAATGCCTTTTGTATCAAATTAACATTGATTTAAATGTCTTAATATTATCCATAATTACTACTCTTGTTATTGTTTTTGGATTTGATTTTAAAAATTTGAAACCTGCATAAGAAGTTTTTTCATAAAAATTTAAACTTTGTTTACGTATTGCTAATTAGTGTACCGGGTTTTATGACCTGTACATTTTGGTTTGTATAATTTTGGTTTGCCAGGCTGCCTGAGATCACTCTTGCACTGTTGACTTGTTACTTTCGTGGCTCAAGCCTTGTGGTTCCGGCCTTCGGTTCACCGGTTCGCCTGGGTTTTGTGGTTAGTTTCGCCTCCTTCCTGTTAAGATCATTTGTGTGGCTAGAGAGACAAAATTAACGTAAGTTGGTTATTTTGTTCTATTCTTGAAAACCTAATCACCCTTTTGGTGAAAATATTTTTGTTTAAATAATAATCAGGTTTATCTGTTATTTTCAGTTGTTATTTTATTTCCATTCTTTTAGTTTGGTTCTGTTGCAAAGCCATGTGCCTGCTTTCATATTTTTTCTTTCTTTTCATTAATTAAAATTATTTATTCTGTTTACTTATAGCCTAAATTGTTTTATAATGTTTGTCAAAGTATTCATGGATCAATTTTGTTATATATTTTTTAATTACAGTACCAGAGTAAATTGCAAAATTAGTCATTGTCGTCGTCCTTGTGTAGAATGTATTTGCAACAGAACTGCCGGTAATTGGGCGACTTGTAATGTAAAGAAAGTAAATAAATTAAACAAGATCGTATGTAGAGATATGAATGTTGTGAAACAGTTCAGTTCAATATTTAGTTTCATTCGCAACATTAATCCGGGTCCTCTTGAAATGGATAATGATGATATACGGGTAAATATTGACTCAGTGAATGGTTTAATATTATCTAAGTATTTCTTACCAGAAGAAATTCTTGCCAAGATATTAGGCTTTGCTAGCTGGAAAACTTTACTGTCTTGTAGGTTAGTATGTCACTCTTGAAAGAGACTAATAGACAACATTGTATGTTATAACAAATTGAAGACAGGCTGTAGAAATATTTTAAGGAACAGTTTTACCAGCCCTGTTGTTAAATTAAAACCACCCACCCATACATACAATTCGTTTCTATTTGGGCTATGCTATTGCTCGTAATGTCTTCGATGTTAACCACTTGAAGAAGTCATTTGGAGAAGCTCCTGGTCATACATGTCGAAGAATTCATCAAAGTGACTATTGGGGAATTTTTTATAGTAGTTCTCGCCCTCCTGTTTAAAAATTGTTCTGATGACTGCCCCAAATTCAAACACTGGACTGTAACAGCATCAGGAGGAGATGGGTGTATTATTGAAGATCTTCCTGTTGGCAGTCAACTCCTCCCTACCAATTTGGGTGGTAAATCTTGCTTTGTAACATCTTACTCCCGATGCCAAATGGAAGAATTAATCATCCTAAACGACTGTGGTCTGAACAACAATATTATGAATGAGATTCAATCTCACATAGAAGTGTCTGAGTGGTATGCAAAACGTTTTGACTGTGGTATGGTATAATCTATGCTCTAGGAGTCTGTCTGCTCAGCAGTGAAAATAAAGTTGAGGGAGACAAAGGTAGTTGGACATTTGCCATCATTACGTGAAAATTAACAATCACGACGTTTCGATTTGGTAAAACCCAAACCTTTTTCAAGTGCTAAAAACTAAATTACATCTACACAAACATGTTATAAAACTACGTTCTTAAACTAATAAACTTATCAACTTTAATAATTATCTACATTTTAACCTAGATCCTAGAATGGGGTACAACAAAATGAACTTCTACTAAATATAAAAAAATATTAACAGGGTTAAATTCATGTAACCAATTAGGCGCTGTCAAGGTCACGATATCAACGAAAAATGTCAAAACACAATTAAAATTAACATTCAAATCAGACTGAAATAATATTACATTAACTAATCATAAATATATGGTACCTGAAAAACACTATTAATTTAAAATAACATTCAACATGCACAAAAAATGATATATATGACTCGGAAGGACTGATACTACTATTACAATTACATTTGTACATTGTGTAGTGTGTATGTTTGTTTTGTCCCCGTGTTTTATCACCTTGGAGGGAACTTCGTAGACACTGCATTTGGATTGTATCATCCTCACTTCGTGCCTGGGACGTCTAGACGCCATCGTCACTGCGGGTCGTAAGACTTCATCATTTTTGTAATATTTGATTATTGTATTGTTTTATTCCTAATAATTGTTGTCTTTTCAGGTTAAAATGTAATTGTAATAGTAGTCTCAGTCCTTCCGAGTCATATATATATCATTTTTTGTGCATGTTGAATGTATTTTAAATTAATAGTGTTTTTCAGGTACCATATATTTATGATTAGTTAATGTAATATTATTTCAGTCTGATTTGAATGTTAATTTTAATTGTGTTTTGACATTTTTCGTTGATATCGTGACCTTGACAGCGCCTAATTGGTTATATTAATTTAACCCTGTTAATATTTTTTTATATTTAGTAGAAGTTCATTTTGTTGTACCCCATTCTAGGATCTAGGTTAAAATGTAGATAATTATTAAAGTTGATAAGTTTATTAGTTTAAGAACGTAGTTTTATAACATGTTTGTGTAGATGTAATTTAGTTTTTAGCACTTGAAAAAGGTTTGGGTTTTACCAAATCGAAACGTCGTGATTGTTAATTTTCACGTAATGATGGCAAATGTCCAACTACCTTTGTCTCCCTCATGGTGATGATGTTGGCATCAGTTGAGACATCCCCCAGTACAGCACGACTTCCAGTTTGGTGGGGGATGGGTCTCATTAGTGATGGGTTGGTCTAATAAATTTTTTTTATTTGATTCCCATTCGGTTCTTTACCAGGGTGAGCAGTAAACCTCCTTAAACAAATTTTCTGACTTTTCCCTGACCGATCCCTGATTTCATACAAAATTTCCCTGACCCCAAATCGACATAGTTACATCTGTCTATTTAACTTAATTTAGTAATATTATGTACCACCATGTACATACATTATGTTATTTACAGTCAATTACAATTATTAATTACAGAAATATCAATATTTCACAAATATATTTTTATTGATAACCGTAATAATTTAATTCAAAACTATTACCTACAATAATTATTCTTTTTGAACTACTTTATAGAAGTAGAGGTAGAATTAAAAAAATATTTTTAATTAGCCTTGAGTAAAAAAAACACACCTTTTATTCTATTGTTAAATTATGACAATTTGTAAAAGATAATAAATTGACAATGCCTTGCAAAACGGCAGTATATTATAATTCCCCAAAACCAGCATAAATTTTAGGTCTATGGCTTATTTAACAAGTACTAATCAGACAATTATTTCAGTAAGTTTTAAACTTTTAGTGATATAAAACTAGTTGTATGAGTTTGAACAAGCAAAACCAAGCAATTAAGTAGCTTTTTCATAGTTTAGAATATTGAATGGCATGTAAAATTAACATTTAGTACTGAACAAAGAAAAGGATTTTTTGTAGCGCACCCAAGTATATAGTGACTATTACAAATCACAACACACTGGTGTTCTTGTTAGGATTTTCCAGGTTTTATTTCAAATTCCCTGACTTTTCCAGGTCATTTAAAATTCCCTGGCTTTTCCAGGTTTTCTCTATTTTCCCTGTTGCTGGACACCCTGTTTACTGAAATCGGTTCCCAGTACTCGGTTCTCAGTACTTTTTAAGTATGTCTCAGAAAAATGTTCTAATACCTTTACGCCAGTGAATCAACAAATAATGTAGAATCAGTCAGTAAAAACGGTGCTTAGTATTTTGGGAACTCGGTAGATAATATAAAGTATAATACACCCTAAAAAATCTATAAAATGACACGATTTCCAAAAACTAGAGAATTGGCAACATTTTATTTGTTCTCAGGGTACGATTCTTTAAATTTTTCCACAATTTTTGAGCAATGAAATGTAATGCTCAAATTAATGAGCAATTGAAATTTACCATGAGCAAATTACATAACTTATAAGCCTCGAAAATATAAAAATAAACTGCCATTTTGTCTGGTTTAGTAATGAAATGTATTAAAAAACAAATCACAGCAGTTGATTGAAATTACAACTAAATTTTTAAGAGGTTGATATAATTGTAGTTCGTCAAAAATAAACAGCAAAAACAAATAATATAAAAAACTATTTTTATTAACTATTAAGAAGTACTGGTTCTTTTCTTAATTGGTGATCATACTGAATTAGGAAAAATATATAAGTCTACTCACATTAAAAAAAACAATACAGTCAATAATACCATAAATGTTTTTAGAAATCACAGTATACATTTTGTTTTAAATTTAACAAAAAATAAACTATTTTGTGTCAGTAAATGTTCATTAAACCATTGTAATTTAAAAAATTAAGTCTTATAGTGTATACAAAATGGCAATATCTTACTTGAGAAAGGATTCCGATGCAAGAGTATGAAGCCTTTGCTTCTCCTGCTTGAGATGGGAGATTACTGCACCGTAGTGGGCTCCGATGCCGACGTACAGGTGGCAGCGAGATAACAAGTTTTGGGGATGTGATGTCTGCCTCGCCAAGGCCTTCAAACTCCACTGCATTCCTTCTGAGATCTGCACACAACAAATATTATATATCCCAAAAGACTTAAGTAAATGTTAGTTTAATCTACTTTTACGTTTAAAATTTGTATACAAAACTTATTGGAGCCTATCCGGGTTTATATTGTATTTGTGTATGTTTTTTTTTCTATCTTTCAATGCCAGAGGCCTTTTTGCTCAGTACTTTAACGCTGTTATGCCATAATAGTTTTAAAAAAATTAGTTAAATTTAGATGTCTAGTTAAAATTTTTAGCATTTTGATAACAATTATCTAAAAATTCCTGTTTATGAAAAGTATGAACAAATTTGAAGTATTTTGTAAAATTCTAGTTTTTACCATTTTTAGGAGTAGTAAAATATTTTAAATATAACACAGGCAAAATATGCATTTAAAATTATATGAAATGAGAGCATGGTATTTGAATTTTAATGAGTTTAAAAATGTATTTTTAAAATGCTCTATCTGCCTTTAAGATCATGAGTTCATGACTGTACATAATTTATATATTTATCAGATATTTATTTTTTTTAAAGAGCATAACTCACTAACTAGACAAGTAGATGGCCACATAGTAATAATACTAGGAAACATGAATATTTTATCAAAAAACAGCTTCAATTTGATATGTAAAAAAATCATCTCAAATGGGATTTAAAATTCCTATTGACTTAAAAGTGACCTCAATGTTAGCATGTTAAAAAACATTTTATAGTGTTAAAAAACATTTTAGCATGTTAAAAAAAAGAGTTTATAGTGTTCAGCAATTTACTTGTAAAAAAATTCTCAGAACTGTTATGTTTATATCTTGGTTGTTGACAATTGTCACCAACCTGGTTGAGGTGTTGGTAGCAGATGCGTGCAGCAATGAGACAAGGCATGACCTTATTCGGTAGCAGTCGTGCCACCTCCCGCAGCATGGCGAGTGCATGTGTGTGATGACCTGTAGCCTCCAGGCACAAAGCCTGCTGGAGCCACACGTGGGCCTCCTCATATGAGAACTTCATGGCTCTCTCCAAACACTATACAAAAATATATAATTGAAAATGAGGTTTTTTCTTATAATAACTGATGCTTTGAATAAATAAATATATTTGAAATGATCCTATCTACGATGGTAAAACTATTTATCACTCACCACACCTAAGATACAATAGTCAATAATCAAATATCTTTATTTAAACATTCATTAGGAATAGTAATTACGTCACAACATCACTCAAACATAAACAATTGGCAACAATACAGATACATTTTTTAACAATAAATTATATGAAAGATAAAAATTAGAGCAAATTAATTTAAGTTAAAAATCAAACACATACTGTCAGCTTTCCTAAAAGTGAAACAAAAAACAAACATTTGTTTACAGTCTTAATTTGACTGTTAAGAAATTGAATTAATTTATGGGGAGGGGGGGAGAGTTGGAAATCAAATGAAAATGGAGCTGTCTAAATAAGTAAATTCTTCTAAACTATATATTGTATTGGTTATCAAACAGTTCTTTAGCCTTTTCTTCAAAACTATAAAATCGCTTGTCTTGGGAGTCTCAGGAAGCATATTGTAAAGTCTTGCACCACTGAAGGATGGCTTCTTGGTGTAGAGATGTGTTCCGTTACTGGTATCACTAGATCATTTCCTTAATCCTTGGCTTGTGTTATGGTTAAGACAATCACAAACTGTCAGTATTCCTTGTGTGGTACTGTCCAAGCAATGCTTTCAATAAAATTACCTGGTTCTAAATCAGATAAACACTCAACAACTGAACTTTGGAAATAGAACTGCTGAACTGCCACGGCTGCCACAAATCAAATTAGCTTATACGTTTTATGAAAACTGATAATTTCTACACAATTTGCAGTCACTTCGCAGATCAACAAACTTAACGATTAAAAGTCATTTCTTGGACCTTGGTAGCAGGTCATCATTAGAACTTATGATTCACATAATGGCTAATGAACATGATCAGATGTTTGTGGCCATGTTTTCATCATCTGTTGTCAAATGGATAAATGTAAGATGTTGTCATTATCATTTCAAAGTATGTCGCCTTGAACTGTTTCATCATAGAATTGATAAACATCTTTACAGTTCATTCATAGATTTTGCATAATGTTGTGATTTTCAGACTACACTGGAAAAATCAACATTCATTATGTACTAAATGCTAATTCACATTTTAGATTACACAGGTTAATTTAAAATATTTATTTATGAACAAACATTACCTACCTACAGCAGAAAATGTGTACAACTCCATTGTAGCAGAAGCAAAAAGGGCTGAAATTTTACAATGATGTGAAAAGTCTTACTCTACTGTTCAAACATATAGGTAATATTTAAATGTGTTTTATTTGTACTTACCTGAACACAAAGTTTTGATTATATCATCACAATTGATAGTTTATATAAGATCTAAATGAAAACTTGGGCCTACTGATATCTATAATGATGATTGTAAATACCGAAATTCATAAAACTTACTCATTTTTAGCTAGCCATTAATTACATGTATAATTAATTACATAATCTATTCATCATCTTTGAAATAATATATTCACTACCTTATCCCAACATTACTGTAGATAAAGATATATTAGCAGTGTTTGTGATACAAGTATAATGAATTCATAATATCAGGGTCATCCAGAAAATAAGTTCTACCTAGGGTGCAATAAAGGGGGGGGATAAGATGAATACTGCACAGAGGTGTCAGCTGTCTTAGTAAAAGTCTGGCAGCACCACACAAAAGTAATTGAAACTTTTTATTGAGCATTACTGGAACTCCACGTGGCTGTTATTTAAAATCCCACTGAATGTAAACTAAAGACGGTTATTGGTTTTCTTTTGTGCAAAAAACATGAAAGCTGCACATATTCAGCACCAAGAACTATGTGCTCTATATGGTGAGATCGTAACAAGGGACATTTGTTAGAATCATTGTAGAAAACATTGTTTTTTGTTTCCGAAATGATGAATTAATGTTTTGAAGTGATGAAAAAGAAGTGACCGACCATTTGTCCTGACAGATGAAGTTGTTGCGAATGTGAATGACAAGAGAAAACCGTCAGTTCTCTCTTTCAGAATTGTTTAATCATTCTAAAGGACAATTAACTGTGTAAGAAAAATATATTGATAAGATTGGTTACCACAAATTCTTTACATGCGAGCACAGCTCATTAGCAGCAGAGTTTTAGAATATTGGATTTGAACAATTTTTTTAATGTCTCTCATATAAACTTTATAGAAAAATAGGTATATAATGCTTGTGTAAGTTACTGCTCTAGTTTTGTAAAGGGAGTGATTTAACAAGTAGCCATGTGGAAGTAGCATTGCTTCTTGCTTCAAAGTTTCAAGAAGTATTAATGCGATCTTTATTTTATACCTTAACGGAACTTACTTTCCGAATAGCTCTTGTAATATAAATTTATAAAATTGGAGAAAATGAAAATTCTTGTTGTTATGACAAGACTACTACCTCATACAGAAGAGAGATCTGGCCCCAGCGGACAAGAGCGATAGTGAGCAAGTCATAGATGACCATGGCATTGCTAAGAGCTCGTATTCTAGCTTCTTTAAACTCCGGGGACTGACTCAACACAGCTTCTCGCACTGCCATTGCCTCACTGTAACAAAAACATTAATTAGATAAATCCATTGCTAATTTACTACTAAAATTAGATTATGATTCTTTACTACAAAGATATGCTACAATTATTTTGCATTAAAACCACTTCCCACGATTCCAGAAATAAACTATTCCTATGAATAGGAAGAATGGGAGCTTAAAAAAAATCAGAGTTTGTTTAGTTTAGTTCCATATATGTACAGCGTGTTCAGAAAAAGTGTTTTTATAATTTATGACATTGTTGTAAACATAAAAGTGAGTAAAAAAGTTTATACTAAGGTATATCCTATGAGATCAATATCGAAATGAAACATCAATTCTCCTTAGAAAGACATTACTAAGAATGATTCCTGGTATAAAATACCATTATACATAAAAAAGTTACAAAGTATGCAATCTTTAAATATCATAACATGAATTGAAAGCATAAATACAAACTCACCTAATGAGCAAAAGGAGAATAATTTCTTCATATTCATTCCGAGGGATGAACAGGTTGATTCCAGTGTAGAGCCTTGGTTTCCAAGCGCTGACCGCGTTGCTCTTCTTGGAGGCTACACAGTACAAAGTTGGAACATTAGAAATTAGTTTATACTCTAGTTATCTTAACTGGTTTAGCAGAATGAAACTACAGCTTAAGAAGCAATGCTACTTCCACACGGCTACTTGTTAAATCACTCCCTCTACAAAACCAGAGCAGTAACTTACACAAACATTAAATATGTTCTTTATACTTACAAACGACTATGTCTCTAGAACTCTTTTCTACCAAGAACTCAGCTTAACATGGAGGATCAAACAACTATGTCTCTAGAACTCTTTTCTACCAAGAACTCAGCTTAACATAGAGGATCTAACTGTTCCGGAATATACTTTCTAAGAATAATGTCTAATGCCGATTAAAGAGCTTCGGCTAGCATTTCATTTATTGACCATTGAATATTTCCAATAAAATTAAATCCTAATTTGTACGACCAACAATTAAAACTGTTCTTTTTAAAATCTTAGACTTAAAAGTAAAACAAAATTATTGTTAAAATAGATATTATAGTTATCATATTGTGTTAGTACACGGTCAACCCATAAGTCAAATATGGCCGACAATAACTTAAAAAAACTTTCAAAAGAATTGCACTCCTCTTGGATTTTCAAACAACTGTTATCACTACAAGCAATGTAAGACACTAATAGTGTGGACGCTTGCTCAAGAATACAAGTTTTCTATCAACGTCTCAGCAAACAGACCTCAGCAACAGGATGCAGACTTACGTTTTTCGGGCAACATGTTGTGAGGTTGTTCTCTAATTTAAATCAATGAGCTGTCATCTTTCTAAAATGAAGCAGCTAAAGAAACACATTTGCCGAATCAATGCTGATAATATAGACCAGGCCTTACGTCACTGTTTGGTTCTCCCTCTATTCTTAGATTGCTGTTATTGATGAACAGCCAGTACCATGTTAAGTGTTACATTGTTCAATACAATCATTAATAAGAACTGAATCCTAGAAATTGAAACCCATCTTTTTTTGCATATTTCGCGGAGCAAAATGGACCTCTTGACACTAAAATTATTTCATACTTAGTCCTTTACTGAATGAATACTTCATAGATTCCTTAAAACTCATTTTGTATTCAATTGTCAAAGTTAGTGTTCTATAACATTTAAACAATTACAGGTTTATAGTTTTTAATGACGTCTTAAACTGGTTATCAGCTGACACTGCCTCATTTACACTGGTTTGAGGGCTCCTTTCACCCAATCTACTTGTACACGGCTATAAAAAATATATTTTTCATATGATATATATTTAATGTACAAAACATATTTTATTATGGAAACCTATGACTAGTGAAATAAATTAAAATTCTACATTGATTTGTGTTGACATTTTAAATTGAATTTGTTTAATTTAATTTTTGATTTTAATTGCACTCTTAATGGAACATCACATAAATGGTGATGAGGACAGTATACCAATCCACGTGTGGAACGCACATTTTCTACCTGCCCACATACATCTCTTGGCTTGGCCTACTACACTAAACATAACAAGTGTTTTTGTTGAGGTGTAAATCACACAACTAATTGCTGAGAAGCGAGTTCACTTCACTCAAAGCATTGTTCCGGCAAGCAAAAGCAAGCACACAGTTACACATACCACCAACCTATGACATTGAGCGTATTACAAGTGAGGGTGAATAGAGCGGAAGGCAGCTCTGTGTCTGAACTGTGTGTGTACAAACCTAGCAACACAATGATGGCTTAGTCAAATGTTAACTAACATATAATCGATACACTATTGTGTATGAACCCTAAGAACGCAAATACTTTGCTTAACATTTCTAATCACTACAATATATTTTTTTGTTTCATGTTAAGACATAAAAGTAATAAAAAGTGTAATATAAACGATAAGACAAAAGTTTGTATTTAGTTACAACTTAACCCTTTGCGATCGTGAGGCCCGGCTGCCGGGCCACAACAAATTCCAGACAGCTCGGAATAATTTATTGGTGAGTTGTCCTTGCCACTCCCGTGGCCCGTCTCCCGGGCCGTGCCGTTCTCAGCACCAGCTCGGTATTTAACATGGCGGCTACCTCCCATCAACTCAGAATTATTTACTGCTACAAGCGGCAATATTGACATCGGATATTTAAAAAACTAGTACCCGATACTTTATAAAACTATTGTAAATTATACATTTAAACAGACCATTTAATAAATATGAATGTCAATTTAATTGTAAAATACTAGTTTCATTGGTTACTTATTTAAAAAAATTAAATAAATGATAGTTTGCAAATCTACTTGTGCAGTCACTATTAAAATTTGCTATTTTATGGACTTACTCAATGTTCAAGTAGTGCACAAATATGGAAGCTACAGTCCTCACTTACAACAAACAACTCACTAACTAACCACAAAATAGCATAAAAAGGATGTAAACAACTGTCAAACATTCACTGCAATAGCCTACGTGAATAGGCAGTGGAAGACATGTTGTTATTTTATATTCTCCTGTGATTTGATTGGCAGTAAAATAAAAACAGCTGGTGTTTCGTTTAGTTCAATAGTTTCTCGTTTGATGTCAGCACTTTACGGCTACACCAGCACAATGTAATTATTTCTAAATGGAGAACGAATTTATTGGGCAGTCACACGGGCCATACGACCGTAGAAGGAATTCTATAGTGGCCAGTCAGCCGGGCCACGTGTGCGCTGAGGACAACACAAGTCGAAACTAATATGAGTTGGGGCAAAAATGGCTGTGGGCCGTGAGCCAGGCCACGCGTCCGCAGAGGACAACCCATATATTTCAATGTTGATCGCAAAGGGTTAAGTTAATTACAAGTAAATATTCAAATACAAAACATTATTTAGACTCTTTTAACACGCTTTTTCTTATTACCAAAAATAGAAAGAATATTTTATTTACTATTTTCAAAAAACTCAAAGAGTTTGTAAACAGTAGATAAAAGTAGAAATAAATTTAGAAATTAAAAAGAAGAATTAGACAAACTGAACACTTAAACACAAAAGAACAATAAGACATCTGAATACCACTTTTAAATAAACAATATTAGAACTGCTTTCAACAACAAAGGATTTCACTACTGATATGTTTATTAACAGAGAAAAGGTCAATACTGCAGCCAAAACAACTTTATAAAAAGAGACCTGGCCTGTTAAAGTCTGTTCGTATAAATCAACCAGCTGTTTGACTTATTGACATCAGAAATATAAATAATTTTAGGTTAGGTTAAAGTGCACTAGGCCGGGAATTAGTATATTCATTAGGAGAGATAGGACATCAGAAAACTTACCTTAGAAGACAATTCTACTAACAGCACAGAAGTAGCAGTAAAAAAATACCAAAGAATCACATTTAATGAGTCTCTCTCTCTCTCTCCCTCCCTCCCATCCCACCCTCCCCCTCTCTCCCAAACGCTTCATAAAATGTTATTAGTATTACTGACTAAGCTAATTACAACTTCTTGAGACCAATAAACAGACTTAGCAACTAAACAAGATTAAAACGACAATATTTTACCTAGGAAACATTGTGAACAGAACAAAAAATGTGAAGTACAGCTATAAAGACAAGAGTGTAATGTATAGACTTACTAGTGCCTGGCGGAGTGTAACGGATACCAGTGTAACCCCTTAGCAAAACTTCTGCGAGCTGACGTGTCAATGTAAGTCGCAGCCCATGAGTGCCATTGGACTCAACTGCACACAACATGTTCCTGCAAGAAAAGTGGGACGATTTAAACCATTAAGCTTTTAATTAATGTCAATCATCAGCGGTTTCCAGTACAACTGACTGGGCCTGCTTGGCTATGAATCCTATCAACTACCCCTATCCAACTCTTCTCAACTATTCTCTTCTAACCTTCAGTTTTCTCCACTTCTTTCCACCCTCCATTAACGATTATGTCCTTTAGCCTTCTGTCTGATATCCTTCCGCCCACTTTCTTCATCCTCAATTTCTTCACTTATGGCCATATAGAATTTATTTCAAGTCTTAATGACTACATGGACACTACAAAGATATTATCAAATGATGATGGATCACTTATACAAAACCTAACTTTCTTAATTTAATAAAAATGACAACATTTCTTCTCGTAAAACAATTATTTCACACAAACAACCCGCTCCACCCAACATAGTTAATTAGTTATCAGTAAAAATAAAATTTAATACCTCTAAAATACTTCATGGAACTTAGTACATTCAGTAACATATGAAAAATGATTGATGTAATTTACTTATACCCACATTTTATAAAATACTGTATGATTAAAACTATACAATTAGCCTGTACATAATAGTTTTACTTTAAAAACTTTATTATATGACACATAAACAATACATAATCAAAACCACCAAGACTTGACAGGTAAGGTCTTCATATACAAGAGATATATGTGATATTTTTACAGATATAACAAATCAGTTTGGCTTTAAATGAGACTCCAAGAAAGGGCGCCAGATAGTTTTTACAATGAAGTACCTTTTATCTATGCATTTAAAATTGTATAGTTACTTTGAAACTTAGCAGCTAAGTTATGTTGTGTTACTAAAAGTATAATGAAAAAATCATTGTTTAGTGACTGAAAGGGGCCTGTGGCTCCGAAATATTTCACTATCCAATTCTTTGTGATGTGATTGTGTCTCTATCTACAGTGTACAAGTCTACCAAGTTTATCAAGTATGCTGCTTTCCTTTCTTTTCATTACTACTGAAATCCTAGGCCTAGTGCCCCAAATTTAACCTTTATGAAAAAAATTCATATTAAATCTCTTAATTTATTTTTAACCTGATTTTTCTCTATACAGTTTATGATGAGTACACAAACCAATGTACACCCTAGTAATACTACTTATGTGTGTATTACGTGGTTTTGCACAACATATCTAGATATAATCTGTGATTTCGATCCAAATTTAACGTCTGTAACACCCAACAGGTACACACTAACAGTGTTTCAGATATGACAGCATATCTATAGTTATATTTATAAGGTCCGGATTGAATCCAGCAGTGTGCAACTGAAGCTCAACAAGAGTCTAACTGGATTCAACCTTTGTTAATATTTATTTATAATATAAAACTGTGCATTGCTGTAATGACACTAATATTACTGTTTTAACACATTCACAACGATGACGCCACTGGTGGTACATGCTACAAATTAGGGGTGTGCGAGTAGTGATTTTTTAGTTCAAGCCGAGTCAAGTCGTTGGTATTTTTTCGAGTATCGAGTATTTTTGAGCGAGTATTTACAGAAGGATTTCCTGTTCACCCAAGACAACTGTAAAAGGCAGACACCATCCTAAGCCTATGTTAAGTTTTGCCGGATTCGTAAATATATACATTTAAACAACACAATAATTTTGATTTGTTGTTTGTTAACTGTAACATTTGATAAATAAAACTGTTTACTTCCTGCCTTCCGATATTTTTATGTGGCGTTGTTTTTTTAACCTTTTACCTTTTTTCATAGCTAATATGAAAAAAAAAAATCAGTAAGAAATTAAGAAAGTATATTATTAATTGAAACAACGTGGATTATAAGATTTAATCTGTTCACTCATATCACAGATCAGATTTTCTATGCAAGCCAATTATAATGTTTCACAGCCGGCCGATATGCTTATCTGGCGGTTCAGTTCAAAGTGTACCGCAAAAATGTAGCGAAGCTTGTTGGCAAAAGCTACATCCAACCAAACTGATGCTATAAGTCAGGCGTCATCATCAAATGCAATCATTTGCTTTCAGAATTGCCTGCTGTCAACAAAAAATTTATTGTGTACACAACAAGAAGAGTGGATCTGTATTCTGTGGGTATTTAATTCAGTAATAACAAGGTTACAACTAACCGGAAATAAGCTATAAATTATATAATCAAATTTGAAAATCTGGATGACGAAGACTGTAGTTCAATCGATTGATAATAACAACTAAGCAGGTTTACTAAATATAAATTTTAAAGTAGCTTAGGATGAATTAGTTTTTCAATTATGATCGGTAATGAAATGTGTACAACTAGAAACTACTTCGATACATGAGGCTACACTGAACAACAGATAAATAATTATTTCATTACGAGAAATTCATGAAAACCTGGTGTAATCGAATGAAAACCATAGACGTAGTCGGCTAATATAATAATAGGTCAAGCCGATATTGGCAACGAGATGCAGTCTGAAATATCAGCTAAGTGCCAACTAGTTATACAGTGAAGATTGTGGGCAGCTAAATAATAAACTTATGAATAAACAAACAAGACGTGTGAAGGCTTTGGTATAGTAACAATTATTTTCCGAGTCTCTAAATCATTGTATTTTGTTTACAAAAGGTCTTCCAACTTGTTTCTCCCTCACTTGGGTTGATTCGTAGTTGTTTTACATTACATCGACGTCAATGTGAACAGGGAACCGTTCAGTGAATTTACGAATCAAAATTATCGTACTTTACCACCTTTTACACTCAATCTGTGTTATTGTGCAACCTAGTCAGAAAACCGTTCAACAATTTGACAGGAAAAAATATTGTATGCGCAAATGATACACATTAGTTTTGGTGAACTAAGGTGTTTACAGAATAATAATTAATAGACGTTCGCCACGGATATATATATATATATATATATATATATACATATATATGTATATATATATTTTTTTATTTAACGGAAAATAAATCAATAATGTTGTGTCACACGCTGCTAGAACGTCATTACCATATTTTATATGATACGATATAGTATTTTCGTACGCCAAATCATTGGACGATTCCCTACTCAGATCATTGGGAAGTTCGATTCTTGGGATGTAAAGTGACCCGTTCTCGGGACCCTTTTGTTTAAGCGATATTATTGATATGAACGAAAATATGCATAATTTCCACAGAGTACAAACCATTAGATTTGTATCGGTAACAGGTCTTTTTTAGCATCTTGAACTGGATCTCTCGTCCCCTTTCTTGGGTCATAAAGACACTAACAAACACTTCTGTTTTATTCAAGCTATTTTAGGTTAGATTACAAGTGACTAGTAGACTCGGACAACCATCATGTGTGATCGCTACGGTAACTATTTGCCGTGATCGCTAACTTCCCAGCTCTGTTGATCACTTTGAATTGAACTAGTTCAAATCATAATGAACGAACTCATTTACTAGGTCGACTAGCTCATTTGACTGTCGTTGTGTACTACCTATTCTTACGTGTATTGTTTAGTTCATAATTACGCGTACCAAACTGATAACGTATGATTAAGGGTAAAATAAAATACAAGAAAGCACACCTTTTTATTCATAACTTATAAAACTGTTTTCTCATAAAACTAAATTAAGATGTAAATCTGATATTTCGTGAAATACAACTACTCGATCGAACTTTGAGGAGTTTCGGAAGCTTTGAGCCGAGTTCGAGTATTAATTACTGGATCAAATACTCGAAGTTTCGAGTACTCGCACACCCCTACTACAAATCTTTGTACAATCAAATAAGTGTAGTTTTATTTAGTGTACTATGCTAAAAAATGACAATGTTTTCAAGGTCAACAATTCAAATATTCAGTAATGTTTGTACAATATACATTTTATGTGATTGTTATACATGAGTTTGTTGAATAGTAATAATAAAAATCGAGTGTGCCTGAATAAATAATTTTGCAATGTTTTTGATGGGAACCCTACAATGTGCCTTGAATGTTTTGATAAAATTCATAAAATCTTGTTATTTTATCAGACAAACTATTTTTCAGTATGACAAACTTATATCTTATGGTTTACTTATTATAAAATAAAATCCTTGTTTTAACTATAATGTAGTTTTTAGATTATGCAAATCCTGGTAATAATTCACTGAAATACACGCCACCAGTGGACATATATGATCCATATTTAGTATAAGACACGTTTAAGATATATACAATACTTAATTAAAACCCGGCTGCAGTTTAAAATAAGTATTGTTGCCATTGAAGTGTGCGCCATGGGTGGCTCATGCCGGGGCTTTAAAAACTTCACCATATGCCACTGGTGGCGCACACCGGAGTTTTGTGAAGAAATATTGTTTATTACTAACAAGTTTTCATGGTGAACGTGTTAAAGTTTAAATATAAATAGATAATTTTGAATTTTAGTTTTGTATCGTTTTACTAGAATAATGAAATTAAATGAAAATCGACTTAATTGATAATCAGGTGAAGTTGGGACTAGAAAGTCATTTCTACCACTTAACTTGATTACATAAGAAAGTAAATTTAACTAAAATTAAAATATATACAAATTGTCATTTGATAACTAATCATATGAGATCATTACTCTTATGCAGATAAGAGTAAATATGAAGTTAAAAAAAGAGTTTCTAGGCAATAATAATCAGCGAAGGAAGGCTCACAAATGCCAGTCACCTGTAGCGTGAAACGGCCTGCGAGATCTTGCCAGTTTGTATGTAAAGTAGAGGTGCTCGCTGAACTGCAGTCTCCAATATGGGGCCCATTGTACGGGCAGAGTCTTGTGGCTGTGGTGAGTGTGACCCTCCTACCACAAAAAAAAAAAAAAAAACAACATGATAAATACCTCATTAATTCAATTACACTAACATAACATAACAACTTGTAACTATTTTCTTTTTTTTAATTAACGGACTAATAATCTACAACATATTTGCTTTGGAAAATACAACTGCCTGAAAGCCAAACACAGTGACATAACAATTGGTAAAAACCAGGACTTGTTTAAAAACAATAAAACGGAAGTGTGATAACTCACACAGAATATAATATACAAGTGTTAGATTTGTGCCAATATCTTTCTATCAATATAATATACAAGTGTTAGATTTGTGCCAATATCTTTCTATCAATATAATATACAAGTGTTAGATTTGTGCCAATATCTTTCTATCAATATAATATACAAGTGTTAGATTTGTGCCGATATCTTTCTACCAATATAATATACAAGTGTTAGATTTGTGCCAATATCTTTCTATCAATATAATATACAAGTGTTAGATTTGTGCCAATATCTTTCTATCAATATAATATACAAGTGTTAGATTTGTGCCAATATCTTTCTATCAATATAATATACAAGTGTTAGATTTGTGCCGATATCTTTCTATCAATATAATATACAAGTGTTAGATTTGTGCCAATATCTTTCTATCAATATAATATACAAGTGTTAGATTTGTGCCAATATCTTTCTATCAATATAATATACAAGTGTTAGATTTGTGCCAATATCTTTCTATCAATATAATATACAAGTGTTAGATTTGTGCCAATATCTTTCTATCAATATAATATACAAGTGTTAGATTTGTGCCGATATCTTTCTATCAATATAATATACAAGTGTTAGATTTGTGCCAATATCTTTCTATCAGTGTTCTCTTAGTGGTGCCATTGCCTCTTATCGTTGGGAGGGAGCAACCTTATTAGGAAGAGTGTATGTTAGTCACTATTCAGAAAAAAATTGAAAACAAAAAGCTTAAAATATATTATGACTTTAGGTGATTTAAGTTCTGTATTATATTTTATAAATATTCCTTTAAAACACATATACCTTATAAAGTGCATACAATAGGCCTACTTAACACTTGTATACATGACTAAATATGACTTTTTAATAGCAGGATTCCCTTCTGAGCATGAAAACTAGGTTTGAAGAGAAATAACAAAATTAGGCGAGGCGCAAACATAATAAACTTTTAACACTTTTAACACCGCCGACGCACCGTTACATCCAGTGTAGAGTGATTTGTTTCTGCTGAATAAAACACATAACAGGGATCAGAGACGAAACTATTCACTCTCTTTTCGAAGCAAGAATAACGCCATCGTTAATATTTACTATACTTAATAAAAAATGCACTTACCACATATGTTGGTAAGTACACAAATGTTGGTGTCAACATAATTCAATTTTTTTCTGAATAGTGACTAACATACACTCTTCCTAATAAGGTTGCTCCCTCCCAACGATAAGAGGCAATGGCACCACTAAGAGAACACTGATAGAAAGATATTGGCACAAATCTAACACTTGTATATTATATTGATAGAAAGATATCGGCACAAGACATGTCTGATCGCCAAGCAGATCTCGAACAGTATTCAAGACGGAACACCTTGGAGATTTTTGGAGTGCCTGAGGGGGGTCCAGCCGAGTCGTCTGATGTTTTGAAGAAGAAGGTAGTCGAGATTGGAGCTGCGCTGGGAACTACACTGAGTGAGGATGCGATAGACGCCTGTCATCGGATTGGAGGGGGCAATAATCGTCCGACAACCGGGATTATTGTTAAGTTTCTACGCCGGGATGATGCGGACAACCTACTCCAGAAGCGGAAAGTGAAAAGGGACTTTTCTACAAGACATCTGACTGGCTACAAGAATGACTCTCCCGTGTATATCAATGTTTCCTTGGCACCAGTAAGAAGAGTTCTCTTTGCAAAAGCTCGTAAGTTAAAGTCTGATTTTAACTATAAGTATGTCTGGGTGGACAGGGCTGGAAGGGTGAAGGCTAGGAAGTCGGATGACAGTTCAAGCAGGGTGATAGTCATTGGAAATGAGGATGTCTTGGCGGAGTTGATTGACAGAGAGAATAAAAAACGTCAAACCCGATAAGTTGTTTATTTGTTATTGACTGTTATGTTATAAAATATTTCATTGTTATTTCGATATATCTATATAGTTTGATTTAAGGTACACAACAATAAATTTGTATATAAATATAACATTTATTGGATAATTTAAAATTAAATATTTACTACCAAAATGTGCGGGGACTGAGAACAAAAACATTTGAATTGTACGAGTCAGCGTTGAGCGAAGATTATGATGTAATTGCTTTAACAGAAACCTGGCTTGAACCCGGCATAGATAACAGTGAGTTGTTCGATTGCAGATACGAAATATTTCGCGTAGATAGAGATCAGGTGGCCACTGGTAGGAGTAGGGGAGGGGGAGTATTGCTGGCAGTAAACAAACGCATATCGGCTGTGCAGCTGATAACAGGTCCACAGCTGGTTGCTTCTAACATTGATTCTCTCTGGGTCAGACTGTCATTGCCAATCTCTACTGTAATTGTAAATGTTGTTTACATTCCTCCTGGCCAAGTTCTCAGTTCCTATTCTGAATACTCTGATTCTTTTGATTTGATGGATGTGCAATGTAACCAATTTCTAATCCTTGGAGATTTTAACATTCCGGATATTAATGGCACTGCATTTGACTTTTCGGTTGCTAAATCTTCAGGTAACATTGTTAACAATATCCTTTGTGAACATAATCTATCCTCATTTAATAATGTTTTAAACTGTAATAATTTAACGTTAGATTTAGTGCTAAGTAATTACAATAATACCATTGTTGAAAAAAGCTGTAGCCCGTTGTTGCCGGTTGATAACTACCACCCACCCTTATTTATATTATGTATAGATAAACCCGTTGATCGCCAACCTTTTGTTGATATTCTTCCAGTAAAGCATTATTATTCTTTTAAACACGCAAATTTTTTCGATCTGTATTGTAAGCTTAGGGATTGTGATTGGGGACATATGTATAGTCTCACCTCCGTTAACGAATGTCTGGATTATTTTTATAGTGTATTGTTCTCTTGTATTAGTCAGTGTGTTCCACGGAAAAATGTAAGAGTTCCAAATAAATATCCAATATGGTTTACTCGTGAAATAATTACTGATTTGAAATTAAAAAATAAGTGTGCTAAAAAGAGGAAGTATTCTCGACATCATGATGAATTATTTAAATCATTAAGGAAGAAAATAAAGAATAAAATACAAGTAGCACATGGAAACTACATTTCTTCTGTGGAGAACAACATAAAATTGAATGCCAATAATTTCTGGTCTTTTATTAAGTCAAGACGAAACAATGACTACTTAAGTGTAAGTGAGTTTAATAGTATGTCTTATTTTGATAATACATACGCTAGGGATAAGTTACCTGATGCTTTTGCAAGCTACTTTTCATCTGTCTATGACCCTCAACCCTCCAGTTATAATGTTGCCCAGTTTAGTAGTAGTGTATCTTTAGATAATTTTGCTATATCAAGTTTTAATTTTAGGGATGTAGTGAGTGCCATAAGAGAGTTGAAATCTAAAAGGTCGTCAGGTCCAGATGGTATTCCAGCGTACATTGTAAAAGGTTGTGGTGAAATTTTAGCAGAACCGCTGTGTTTTATTTTTAATCTTTCACTTTCTTCTTGCGTTTTTCCTGATAAATGGAAGGAGGCCAGAGTAACTCCTGTTTTCAAATCTGGAGAAAAAATAAAAATAGTAAATTATCGTCCTATCTCTTTAATAAATTCATTTGCCAAGATTTATGAGCTTCTTTTGTATAAGCAAGTATTTGGCTCAATCAAGTCTAGGATTTCCCCAGAACAGCACGGGTTTTTACCCAAACGCTCTTCAGCAACAAATTTAATGGAGCTCTCTTTGAATATATCAGCTGAACTTGATAGTGGAGGTAGACTAGATGTAATATATACTGATTTCTCAAAAGCATTTGACAGGGTAAACCATGATATTTTGCTTCGCAAATTATTTCTTTTAGGATTTTCTTATGACTTTTGTCTTTTGATGGCGTCTTATTTAAAGAACCGAACTCAGTTTGTGTCAATTTCAAATATAAATTCTTCTGTGTATGTAGGCTCTTCAGGTGTTCCTCAGGGATCAAATTTAGGACCTCTTCTGTTTTTATTATTTATTAATGACCTCCCCCGCTGTTTTTCGGACTGTAAGTGTTTATTGTTTGCGGACGATCTCAAGCTGTACAGACCTATAAAGAACGACTCTGATGTTAACTTATTACAAAATTCCATAAATCAGTTGTACTATTGGTGTTCTACTAATAAATTAGAATTGAATGTAAACAAGTGTTTTGCCATGTCCTACTCACGGAAAAATATTCTTAATCCAAATGTTTATTTAATAAATAATGAACCTCTAAAAAGTCTTTCTAAAATTAAAGATTTAGGTGTAGTTTTTAACTCCTCTTTAAGTTTTAATGATCATGTCCACATGCTGCAGGCAAATGCATATAAACTTCTGGGTTTTGTCAAAAGAAATTCAAAATTTCTTCATGATACCGAAACAATTTTAACATTGTATAGAACCCTTATAAGAAGTAAATTAGAGTATTGTTCGGTTATTTGGAGCTCAATGAATTTAATGGAGTCTGGTAATTTGGAGAAAATACAGAACAAATTTCTTAAATTCCTATTTTATAAAAAGTTTAATTATGTATGCCCTTATGATACCCCTACTTCTAATTTAAGAGAGATGTTTTCAGTTAAAATGTTGTCCACAAGGAGAGAACTAGCTTCAATTAGTTTTGTATGTAAGTTGTTTAATAATTCCATTGATAGTCCGTATTTATTAAGTATCATAGGTTTACATGTACCACATCATATTTTTAGAGAGTTTAATTTATTTGCCTTGCCTAGATGTAGAACGGTTTCACATTATGATTTTCCGTTATATAAGACTCTAAGATTTCTTAATTTAAATCAATTTGCGTTTGATATTTTTAATGATAAGTTGAAGAGTATTTTAACGAAATGTATCAACCTTTTATTTTGAATTTACTTATGGAGAAGTATATGTATACTATGTGTAAATTTTGTATTTTACCTTAAATATAAAGAGTTCAATAATTTATATTGTGAATTGTAATAAAGTGAGTTTGATATTGTTTTTTTAGCTGCCAGCAGTTTAGTTTAGTATGATTGTTTAATTTAAGAAGTTTAGGATTAAATTATGTTTAGTTAAGATGGCTGTTTTGGGAATATGTTAATTATTATGTACAAGAGTTTTATAAGTATCATGTCCTGTAGCTGTCATGTAAATCTGAAATAAATAAATAAATAAATAAATAAACCTTCATTTTATTTTCATGTCATTATTCTGTTAAACAATTTTACGGCATATTTGATTTGAAAATAAATTTAAAGACAATGTTTACAAAATAGACCAATATGAACTGCCTATTGCGAAATAAAGTTTCAACAAGTCTACTAATTTGAAAAACTACTTAATTTGATGAGTAAAATAACTGAGTATGCAAACAATATAATTTGTCCTGTATTGCTTGGGTTGGTTTAGCAAATATGAAATTTAAAATTTTACTGCCAGTAAACACGATACAGTGTAAAGAACATTGTTAACAGTTCTAATTACAATTTTGATACAGGCCAATACTATAGAGTAAAATCTAACAACTTTAAAAAAGTTTTTTGATTTTTGTAAGATCTCTATTTAATACTCTATTTAATGTATAGATAAAAAATACGCAGCCACAATATGCATAGTGTAGACCCAGCCTACAGTTTGACTCTTACATAGCCCATTGTGCTGTCCATTGTCCAGTACTGAACATACGCAGCCACAATATGCATAGTGTAGACCCAGCCTACAGTTTGACTCTTACATAGCCCATTGTGCTGTCCATTGTCCAGTACTGAACATACGCAGCCACAATATGCATAGTGTAGACCCAGCCTACAGTTTGACTCTTACATAGCCCAGTGTGCTGTCCATTGTCCAGTACTGAACATACGCAGCCACAATATGCATAGTGTAGACCCAGCCTACAGTTTGACTCTTACATAGCCCATTGTGCTGTCCATTGTCCAGTACTGTGAAAAAAACGGTTAATAGTTTGCTTTTGGATAATAAATGCCAAATGGGTGAATATTACTTTAGTGAAAATTAATACAGTTACAAACAAAGTAGAAATGAAATCAGTGTTTGAAGTTTTAGATATAAATCTAGTGTATTAAAATAATTATGACAGTCAAAGCAACAAAACCTTATTCCATTTAAGGTTTTGTTTTTTACCACAACCTTAAGGCGGACAGCACAGCCTTCTCCTGCTCTCCTAAATGCCGTCGCTGTGCTTCTCTTGATTATAGTACTCTTCCAATGTAAAAAACTGTAATCCTACTGCGAAAATTACAAAAATACAATTATCGTACAAATAGCCACAAAAACAGAAATACAAAGTAAGTGAATATCACCTGTGGTCGATGAAGACACGAGCTGCTGCTGACCTTTGTCCTGCCCCTGGAGGTACAGCAGTGTCAGGTCTCCCGCTAGCTCGTAACACCTTCCCATTTGCTCCTCCCACTCCACCTGTTTGTACTTGCTGGTTGACGATGGCGGCACTTTCTCCAAACACAAACCTACAGCATCAAAACCCCATTATCACATTAATAAAATAATAAAATATTGTATTATTTTAGGTTAGGTTAAAGAGCACTAGGCTAGGAATTAGTGGATTAGGAGATATAGGACATCAGCAAATTACCTAAGAAGACAAGTCCAAACACCACCTCTCTCTTTACTCACCTAAGGAAAGTGCGCCAGTAGCACAGAAAATTGTGCTTCATGTGTTATTACTATGTTTGTTTACTACTACTGTGGTGTTAGTGGAGACAAGTCTAACACCACAGTACAGTAAGACCTTGATAATACAGCATGCTCAGGAATTTGGTCATGCCAGATTTGCAAATCTGCCAGATTATCAAGGTTTTTCGTAAGGGTGGTTAAATTTGGGGAAATAATGACAATATAATATGCCTGTGACCTGTTTAAATGAAGTATTTGATTTATTGAAACTAAATGTTAAGTATTTAAACAACACCGATTGAATTATGTATAATAATACAGTAAATGAAATAATGAAAATAAAAACCAATAAGGTTTTAATCTTTTCACTGGTTTAGGAAACATATCAAACCATTATAACTGTAGCCTATCTTTTGATACAGTAAAACACACTCAAACTGTTAAAAACATACAGTAACACACACAGAAATGCCATTCACTTCAGCTACGTGGGAAACAAATGTTACGTCTGACATTAATAGGCAGCTAGCAGGAACAAATAACTACGGCGCCCATGTGCCAATCGGTTCTTCATTATTCATTTCTAAGACACCTATCGTAGATAATACAAATTGTAATAGTAATTAATTTTCAGACACTACAAGTAACATCACAATAGAATATGAATATTAGAACAACAACAAAAAATAAATATATACGAGGGCCCTTCGGAAAGTAACCTCCGGTGTGCTTTAAATAAAACTCAGACATAATTAAAAATATTTTATTATATACATCCTAAAACTACATCTTTCAGCTATTTTTCAACATAATTTCCAAAAACATTCAAACACTTATCATATCTTTGCACTAACTAACAAATCCCTTCAAAATAAAAATCGGCCGCCTGTGCCTTGAGCCAGCCAGAGACTGCATTCTTGAGTTCCTCATCGTCCTCAAACCTCTGAGAGCCCAGCCATTTCTTCAAGTGCATGAACAGATGAAAGTCACTGGGAGCTAAATCTTGGCTGTATGGTGGATGGCTAAAAACATCCCATTGAAATTGTTCAAGAAGATCTTTGGTTTTTCGAGCACTGTGGGGTCGGGCGTTGTCATGAAGGAAAATTATGCCAGACGACAATAAACCGCGGCGTTTGTTCTGAATTGCCCTTCGTAGGTTTTTTAAAGTTTCAACGTACGAATCTGCGTTGATTGTTGCCCCACGTTCCATAAACTCCACAAGAATTCCTTTTGCATCCCAAAACACAGTTTCATTAACTTCCTGCCGGAGAAATCCTGCCGGGCTTTCGTTGGTTTGTGTGACGAGTGTGTATGACCCCACACCTTTGATTGTTCTTTGGTCTCCGGATTCACGTATTTAACCCATGTTTCATCGTTCGTTACAATTCGGTTCAGAAAAGAATTACCATCTTGATCATAGTGCATAAGAAAGTCAATAGCAGAGTCCATTCGCTGGTTTTTGTGGTTTTCTGAAAGAATTTTCGGGACCCATCAAGTACAGAATTTCTTGTAGCCTAACCTTTCTGTCACTATCTCGTACAAAACAGTCCTAGAAATCTGTTGAAATTCATCCCAAAGCTCTGAGATAGTGAACCGTCGATTGTCACAAATCCTCTCGTTGATTTTGTCGACAAGTACATCGGTAACCATAGATGGTCTGCTACTCCTCTCTTCATCATGGACATTAGTTCGGTCGTTTTTGAAATGTCTGACCCATTCCCGAACAACTCCTTCACTCATTACTGCCGGTCCATACACAGTTCTCTATGAATAGCTGCCGCTGTAATACTGCTTGGCTGTAAAAAATCGAATGACAGATCGCACCTCACATTTGGCGGGACTTTCTATGACAGACGCCATTTTCACAAACTACAGAAAACGAACTAGCGCTCAGACGACCTTCACAGTACCACGGCTGGATGCCGACTGACAAGACCTGCGGCACTGACAAGTCAACGCTACTATGGCGGCACTATCCCTTCCACTTCCTATTCTATGAGCAACCGGAGGATACTTTCCGAACGGCCCTCGTATAGTAAAATAAGTAACAATAAAAACAAAAATCCAAATTTAACAGTAAGTAACAATAAATAAACTATGAAATGAGCATTAACAATCAAGAATAATAATTAACACAGTATAATTAACAGAATATACATATAAACAACTATGATAAAATAAATAATTTATTTATAATTATAATAAATTAAAATAGGAGAAGAAAGTGGGGATATAACAATATTACGAAACAACAATTAATAAATTCTAAACAACGATAAATAATAATTAACAAATACACAAATAATAAATAAGTACTCCACAATCAAATCAGTATATTATTTCTAATTAAAATAGGAAACTCTACTATCAAAACTGTCAATTCCGTAGATTTAGAGATGCTTTATTTTTAAATGAGGCGACAGATTCCCCAAAAAAGTCAATGTGGGATGCAATATCACTTCCAATTCTCAATATTCTTGAAATGCCACTGTGGTAAGAGTAGTAGAAGGAATGTTGACATCTGCAAAAGATGGTCCTGGTACGTGTTCCTCTTGGGATGGACATATACACTCCACTAAGAAGCTCAGAGCAGTCCATTAACAAGTTTGTAAAGAGTTACCAAGTTGGCAAGTTGATGCCTCGAGTCCAGTGGACAAGATCAAACTGATTTTCCAATTCAGATATTGGAGTGCCGTGATAAGTGAAGCCTGACTAGTGTCTGCAGCCAAGCATTCAGATAAAGCGCCTCTGTTCAGCATATACTTGATCCACATGGTTGAACATAGGAGTCCAGATAACCGACCCATATTCAAGAACTAGAGATTTGTTCAAGATTACCAGAGAGTAAGGAATGTTTTGTAGATCTTAAGATAAACCCAAGCAGGGAGTTGGCTCTTGCAACAATGTGCTGGATATGCTCCTGTGGACTAAGTGAAGGTGATTGAATGACTCCTAGATCCCTGGACTTCTCAACTCTTTTCTTGTCACTAACATAGCCCCAGTTTGTATGAAATTCGTTGTATCGTTGAGGATATTATAATTCTAAAATTTTGTTGGACTTTTCCAATGAGTCATTGTTTTATTAACATGTACTAGAAGAAAATTTTAGAATTTTAACAAAGTCCCAGTGGAATTCTTGTCTTTCATTTTTAAAACTATTTTATAAGCTTTTATTATTAAAATCTTTGTATAAGTAATGTTTTTTAGTTAATTTTTTACATTTGTATGTTTGTTCACTTTATACTTACAAAATATTACTTGAATTTGACTTCTTTTTAAAGGAATCGAACAATCTAATAATAAGTAGTGTTTGATTATAACTGGAGTAACTGATTCATTCAAAATTATCCAATTCTGTGAATTTTCGTAAGAACAAGGTTTCAAGAATACATAATAACTAAATAAAACATAATAACAACTACAGCAAAATATAGCTTGCATGTAACTACTTAACACGTTCACTGCATCACGAGATCCCAGGGTCTCGTGTTGTAGGCTTACATTTACATGGAGATGAAATTCGCATTTAATTCCTTATTTGCGTTTGTGGTATTTTTTGTTGTAATTAACGCATTGTTGCTGGAGTTGAACTCGATGGAAGCATTTTTCTTTGAGAATTTAATAGTAACCTAAATCTTACACGAGATCTTTAGCTTACGTGCCGTACCAGATTAATAACGTATTAGTTATATAAGGTACGAGACCTATAGACCTCGTTGATCACATGGTAGACTAAACGTCAATATTAGCAAACAGATTGTCAGCTGTTGTTTGAAAAGGCGGGTAGTTGATCCACGTGGTTCCTGAGTTGTCTGTTTATTTACAGCATAACCTCAATTTCTCAGCTAGACTATAATTTATTACAGTACTTCCTTATATGCGACACGAGATCCCGAGGCCTCATGCTTATACGCTATATTCACACCCTACATAGCACTTATGATGTCAGAAACTTGATAGTTCTAAAACAATAACCTAGGTCTATCTTTATTTGATGGTGTGATATTGTGCGCAGAACTTCTGTTGTGATATTGTGCGCAGAACTTCTGTTGTGCAACAAATTTCTGGATCTCGTCCTGCACAGAATTGATGGTATGCAAAGAGACCCCGAGATCCTGTGACGCACAGGATGAATGGCAGAAAAATTATAACAACGCCACTGCGTGTTAAATTACTTTTTATACTATTGTATTTTTAAATATTAACTTAAATGTTATTTTTACATCTTTACCATACAAACATTAATTGAAAGTTCTTCCATTTATAAAAACATAAAAGATGGAAGAACACAGAGATGGAAAAACACCACTGTACACTTCAAATGTTTAACCAATTAGTGACAAAAATAATAAAATGAAGCTTGCCCTATAATGTTGTCATAAAATATGGCATTGGACTGTTATGATTAGGGATAGGTCGGTCCCTCCCTAAAGTCGGATTTCGGTTATTGACAAAAGAAAGGAACCAAGAACCATGGGAATCTCGGTTCTGGGAAATCTCGGTTCTGCAGTCCCAGGTAAAACCGTAAATGGGAAGATAGCTTTCATATCAGAAATGTTTCAGGTGTTAATAGTGCAGATAAACAGAACAATCAAATGATATCCAGCCACAAGATAAACAATATATCTTTGTCAGAAAATATCTACCTGTAGAAGGCCACTTTCTTATCAGTGTGATTTGGCAACAAAACAAACAAAATATCTGTCAGAAAATATTTGCCCATAGTCTGGTCACTTTCTTATCAGCACTGAAAAAAGACAGATAACATTAATGAATAGAATTTCACAGCAAAGGGAGTGAATTAAAGCCATTCGTTTTTGGTCAAGAGTACAGAGTCCAGTCCTTTACACCTGAGCTCCACCCTGTTTACTGTATCTTGACCCTTTTTTATCACTTCCTGCCTGATAAAAAACAACTTATGGAAACATTCCATTTTGTTCAACTCATCTAACATTCTGAAATTAATTATGTTTACAGTTTTATTGTGTATTTTGAAAAATAAAAGGTTTTTATGATGAACTTAAGATATTAGCGTTTATTTATTTAGACTTGTAATGAAAAAACAATGCCTACAAAACTTAGGGAATTGGATTGAAAAATAAATTTTAAGATTAATATTGTATCAAAACTAAACAAAATGAGTCTTTAGCATTTTTACTTTAAAATACTTATATTTTATTATTATTATTTTTTTACAGTCTTAAATTGGATTGATATTTAAAGGATTAATGTTTTAAATTGCATTGACTTAGCATTTACTGACCCAAAATAGTTTATTATTCCTTAAATTTAAAACAAAATGTATACTGTAATTTCTAAAAACATTTATGGTATTATTGGCTGTATAGTTTTTTAAGAATGTGAGTAGCATTTATATTTTCTTAATTCAATATTACCACCAATTGAGAAAAGAACTCAACCTAACCTATTAATTTTTTTAATAATTATTTTTTAATAATTAATAAAAATATTTTTTTTTTCATTAATTATATTATTATTTGTTTTGCTGTTTATTTTTGACGTACTACAATTACATAACCTCTTAAAAATTTAGTTGTAATTTCAATCAATTGTTGTGATTTGTTTTTGAATAAATGTTATTACTAAACCAAACCTAAAATGGCAGGTTATTTTTCAATTTTCTCTAGGCTTATAAGTTTTGTAATTTCCTCAAGGTAAATTTCAATTGCATACTAATTTGAGCATTATGTTCTATTTAACTAAATTGTATACTTTTTTTAATATAAAGTAATTACTTTTTTTGTGCATTAAGTGTAAACAATCATACCATGAGAACAAATAAAATGTTACCAATTCTCTTGTTATTGGAAATATTGTATGTTATTTTATAGATTTTAGGGATTTTATACTTCATATTGGAGAAATCGCCAAAATACTATACACTGTATTTACTAACTGATTCTACATAATTTTTTGATTTACTGGCGTAAAGGTATTAGAAAAATGTTCTGAGACTTTCTTAAAAAGTACTCAGAACCGAGAGCCGATTTCAGTAAAGAACCGAACCGGAACCAAAAAAAATAGAACTGACCAATCACTAATTAAGATTAATACAGAGGACAACACTTTCTGAGAATAAATATAAACATAAATATATACTTCTTGGTATTTATAATTGAAAACTAAATTATACAATAGCAAAAATATAGATGGTGCTTACCTTTGATCGCATAAGATTCGGCCACAATTCGCAGGCTTCGGCTAGGCAATGCTTTTTCTGTAAGGGATTGCAAATCTGCTTCATTGTAATGGTTCAACGCCTCTTCGAATGCACCCATGGCATAGTGTAGTTTACCCAGCAGTAAGTGGGAATCCAAAGCCACTCCAGCCTGCCATGCAATGAAGTTAACTTTATTCTACACAATCTTTAAACTGACCTACTTGATCCCACCGTGGCAAAGTTAATTGTGCTAAATAAGCATTAAAATTTGATACTCACTTCAGCTGTAAAGAATAGCGTGTAAGATGTTAATTTCCAGAGTGCCTACTGAAAATAAGGATAACAATAAAAAAACAATTAAGTGATTTATTATCTGGTGGTATTATCGTATTACATGTTGGCAATTTTGGTACAGTATTTTTTTTAAGATGTTCATGCTGACTACAGACTGTTCCAATGTGATCATTCATATAATGTGAATTAGAAAATAAATCGTAGATAACACGATACTCAAAACTCAATACCCAATACCACTCATATTTACATTGATTTAAAATCCCATATATGCAATATTATCAATTTAAACCTATTTATGTTTAGGTCAATCCAAACTCAACTTAACAATTCAATGAAATAAAAAAATAAATAAATAAAAACAATGTAATTTGGCTCCTAAATTTAATTTTTTAGAACTTCTATCTCTTTATTTATTTTAATAACTCTGCACTATTACTTAGTCAACTTCAATTCTTTTCATATTTTATATGATGATGTGGTAGCCCTCATTTACTTAGAAAAATGAAAATCAAGTGTCGGAAAGCCGTCGTTCACGTTGTAAAGGATAAGAAGGTTTAAAGTCCACATGTTATCACTGACATTTCGGAGACATTGCGCCGCGGCAGTTATGGTTAGGTTATTATATTATATAATAAAACTGTAATAACATATTTTCACTGTTGCAAACCGCTTTTCAGTCAGCATAATTTGTAAAGACATATTCTACAACAGGCTATAACCTAACCTAACCATAACAGTCGCGGCACGATGTATATGGACGGCCTTGGTGTATACAATGATACGATACAAACTCTTATGTTTTCGACACCTAATTTTTACTAAACATTGATATTTAGCATCCCAAAAATGTATTATCAAAGTATGAAAAGATTTGAAGTTGACTAAGTAATAGTGCAGAATTACCTTTATTTTTAAGATGCCAATTGTTAAGATTGGCGAATATGAATTTCAATTGAGCGTGATTAGTGAAGGTGAGCAAATGTAGTGTTTGTTACAAACTAAGGCTGATTAATCCTCAGAAAGTGTCATTAATTAATATACCACTGACAAATGAATAGACAAAGGTTCAGTTGTTCCCTTTCAAAATTTAGTATGACTCTGATTGGGATCGAACGGAGAACCTTTAATGTGTACCAGGGAAGTACTCATGACTCAATTTGGGGGGGGGGGGGGATAAATAAATCGATTGGTCCTGACAACAATAAATAACTTAGTTAAATCTGATCAGTATACAATATAAAAAATGTTAATAAGCATAAATTTATCATAACCTATTTATATATTATTAAAATTGGTCAGTATCTTAGTTGGTTAAATCCCAGCTTCATAAGCTAAAAGTTCTCAGTTCGATGCCAATCAGAGTCGTAACACATTTTGAAAGAGATCAGCTGATAACCACTGGCTGTTCATTTGTCATTGGACTATTAATTAATGACACTTTCTAAGGAATAATCAGCCTTAATTTATAATAATGACTATACTCGTCCATCTACACTCATCACACTCATTTGAAATCCATATTCGCCCATTTATTGACAATCGGCGTCTTAAGAATAAATAAAAAAAAATATTAATATATGAACTAATTAATTACGAACATAAAAATTAATGAATATACTACACTTTTTTATAGTAATATTTTTCATAAAATAGATAGTAAAATTGTGTTAGTTTCATTATCATTGAACTTTTAATAAAACAGTATAGACATGATCATGCAGCATTAAATTAGTAATTCTGTCGCTTGTCTGAGAACGTTAACAGGCCAGTAACGTTACAGTCCAAGCATTTTGTATATCTTTAGTTATACTGCACTCTTGCGCTAGTTTTTCTCCACGTATGGTCGCACTGTTATCAAAATTGAGAGCAAGAGAATAGACGCGAGTTTGTCTCTGATAAATGCTTCCTTCGCTCGTTCAAAAAAAACTTGAAAAACTGGGTATGTCCCTAACCTACAAATCTTAATTCAATTAATTAGTGTGAATTCACGATCTGTCACTAACTTATATTTTTCAATTTTGAAATCATGTAAAAAGGGAGAGGAGAGCGGCACACTTAATAACATTTTAAACTGGTCACAGACATATACACAGCCAAAAACTGTATGTTGCCCAAATACAACAAAAGGTTTGTGATATTTGGGGGGGGGATGTACCATTTTATTAGGTAAGACTTATGTTGCTCTCTTCTCCTTTTCTACTAAAATTAGCGGCCTAGTGCTTTAATTATAGCTTATAATTTTGAAATTAAGTAGACCTCAACAGCTTTCCTCAACAATCAAGAAAACTTCACATGGTCAGGTTGTATTAAATAAAATGAAATTCATAACTGGTACTTGCCTTTTTACCTTGTTCTCCTGCTGCATTCAAGAGGCACCGTTTTGCTTCACCCAAACCAGATCGAGCCCTCAGGAAATTTGATTCAACTGGTATCCATTCTTCCAAGAATGTTTCTAATTTCCCTTCACCCAATAGAAAATTGCACAATGGAGCTGAAAATAATGTCACAAATTCTATCAATAATAACATAATTTATTTTAAATATATAGTCTCTAAAATTAAGCTAATTGAATTTCTTTTGTATTTAGGATTTCTAGAGCCAAAATTCAGCTTACCAATAATACAGTTAGGCAAATTCTAAATTCAATAAACTGCCTTTAAATTACAGCTCAAAACTGACAGTCCCTCTCTGAGCTCCATCTTTAGAATCCGTAATTTATGAATAAAATGTTAACATTTGGCAATTTTTAGGATGTTTCAGACCAAGAGTTTTTTTTAACTAAACATTTTTAATAATTCCACAATTTTTAATTTTTGATTAATGCATTTTTGCCAGTTACAGCATCTTCAGATCATAATAACCAAATTGTATGAATTAATGCCGTAACTGGCAAAAATGCATTAATTAAAAATTGTGGAATTATTAAAATTGTTTAATTTAAATCCATCGAAATTCCACCAAGTAACAAATAAAGCAAGAGTTTTTAATAGATATGACAAATTTTGCTGTCTGAAAGTGCCTTAACATTTGAAATGTTAGTCAATTACGACAGGCAGATGAACATTACACTAGCTCATTGTGATTACTGTACTATATTTCCAAATCTTCAATATGTACCTCATAGTCACAAGGGAACTTAGCCTATGAACAGGTTGACTTTCAATTTTGATTGATGGCTTTTAGACTTCTGAGGGAGATCGGCCATAGGCGGTATATATGGTTTACTACCGCCATGTTGCTATAGTCAAAGTCAAAGATGTCTTTATTCATAAACATGTATAGAAGTATACATTGAATAGTGTCAATATCATTATAATTACTTAAACTAAACAAGTAATATTTCCCAGTTTTTTAATGAGGTTTGGCTGATTCCTCTTGTTATTATTTCCGGTTTTTATTAGGTTTGCCTGATTCCTTGAACTTGTTGTTTGTCAAATGCTTATAAACAATGTAAAAATTAAAACTGAAATTTAATCAAAAATATAAATGATCGTTATACTACAGTATTAACAAGATATTACAAGCAAAAAAAATATTATCTTGTCATAATTAATAAAATTCATCAAGAGAGTATAGCACCATATGTGTAAGATATTTCCTTAATTTATTTTTAAAACTGGACAAAGCATTTTCAGATTTTATGTAATTAGGTATTTTTCTCAAAAATTTGTTACCAATATATGAAGCTTTTTTTGTGTAAAAGTGTAGTCTATAGTGTTTATTAACTACAAGGCTTTTATTTCTAGTATTATACCTATGGAAATTAGTAATTTCATCAGAAATAATCAGCTGCTCTTTACAAAAAGTTCGTAATATAGAAGTCGTTTTTGTTTTGCACACATCATCCTTAAGCGCTCGAACTGGATACACTGTAAAACCTGCCTCCTAGTATTGAATTGACACCCGTCATGCCCTTTAACTCAGATTTAAAAACACCTGATTGCATTGTTGTGCTTCAGGTCACTAATCTCTGACCTGGCATTCAATTAGTTAAATGTTGTAATCTTTAATTGAATTGATTAATTTTAGTCAAAATGTTCCGTGTAGTATACATTTGTAAATAATAGTATTATTATAATTACCATATAGATATACCATAAAATTATTTGTTTTTTTGGAAAAATAATTTAATACAAAAATCAATTCTTATCTTGGGGCCAATCCATATGAAGTAATCTAATGATGGTTGCTTGACCATTTTTAAATGTTTTCATTTTTTATATGTTTTTACTATTAGAGGTTCAACGATGATTTTTAAAGAATTTTATCTTTCACTGTTTATGCATGGCAGCCATCTTTATTCACGAGAATCTGGCGATTTTTGGCTTTGCAAACATAAGCGGTAAATTGATTATCTCTGGATTGGATTATGCTATAGCTTTCATAACAAACCCATTCTTTTCAGAAATATCTGTTCTACAATATTTGTTATATTCTTTACAACTCTAAATGTTTAGTTTTATTCTCAAAATAGCCTCCAAATTTTGGTGTTCAAAATTGGGAAATCTCACTTTTTGGAAGCTTAAAAAACAAGAAGTCGGCACTGGTGCCGCAGTGCTGCAACCCAGCTACATGGGGACAAAGTGTTTGGGAGATTGTAGGCGATAGGTTGGATGCTCGGTCCTCTTAATACCAACATGGCGTACGCTTGATGGTTGCTATCGGCGTGGACACTACTAGAGAAGTCTGGGGTATCCATGTTGGGTGGTCCATGTTGGGTGGTGTCCATGTTGTGCGGATGTTGTGTGGGGGAGATAACTGAGTATCAGGCTTTTCAATTAGCTGAAAATCAGACCAGCACTACGTGGTTAGGATTACACGTAAAGCTGTAGGTCCCTTAGTTGCCCTGGCTGTTGGGCTTTTAATAAATTGCCCTTTCTGAGGAACAGTTGAACTCAGTTAGTAACCAGACTACACTCATCCACACTCATCCTACACTCATATAACCATTCATATTCGCCTTAAAATACCAACAAAGTTGAGTCGGCGTCTCATATGTAAGAATATAAGAAGGGATGATTTATAATAGTTCGAACGGTTTGTTCAGTTAAATGGCATGGCTTACTAATATAAAAGAGAGTTTTAGCCTTAATAAAGGTTTTCTTAATTTTTTATGAATTTTCAAATATTGAAATTTTTCAAACTTTTTAAAGTTTGAAGCTCTGTATCTCTTGTGGGACATGATATAAAAATCTGATTTTTGCACAGCATGTACATATATACAATGCTTAGGTAGCGTAAAAATTTTAACTTTGATATCTGACTCAGAGCAAAGTTATGAATTTTCAAAAGTAAAGAAAAAAAACACATTTTCGCCAATGTTATTATAATGTGAATTACTTAATGAAGGTGGTATTGAGCTATGTTTGAGCAATTACAGGTGTGTCAGGGCCTACTAGATAATACCATATAATTAACATAACTTTCATAAAATGGCAAGTGATAGTCCAAATAATATTGATTAAACATTTTAAAATAATTAAAATAGTAAAATTGAGAAAAACTTAAACTAGCCTACAAAATATTATAGTCATTTTATTGAATATTAGGAAACGTTAACATATTCATAAAAAGACTATCAAATATTTGTTCTTAATGTAATCTGACTTTAATTCAGCCATGTTTTAACATTGAAACACATACTTTAAATAACTTAAAATAAAATAAATGTTGTACCCTCAACTTTACCGACCACTATCATTTTCATTATAATTCATTTCTAAGATGGCTATCGTAGAGATATGGGCGAAAATGAGGGATGAATGAGTGTGATGAATGTAGATGAACGAGTGTAGTCTTTGTTACTATCTGAGTTCGACTTAGCTCAGAAAGGACTATTTATTAATAGCCCAATTAGCAAGGGTAATTAAGGGACATACAATTTTATGTGGAATCCAAACCACGTAGTGTTGGTCTGATTTTCAGTTAACTGAAAAGCCTGGCAGTCAGTTTTCTCCCCTACACAACATCTGAACTACCATCCAATGTGGACACCCCAGACTTCTCTAGTAGTGTCCACATAGATAGCAACCATTGAGTGGACGTCATGTCAGTATTAAGAGGACCGAACACGGAACCTATCGCTCCGTGTTCTCTTTGTCTCCAAACACTTTGTCCCATATAGCACTGTGCCACCAGTGCCGACATACATACTATAGCAACTTTGTACTTCTGGTACTCTAGAAATGGTTCCTGTCCCAGTTAATGTTGTCCGTCCCCGATCGAGAGCAGCACTTTAAAAACTGAAATATTAGCGTTTGTATTTTTCAGGAACAAAAACAGATCTACCACTACACTGGTAAACCTGCTGTACCATGCGAGTGGAAATGGCTGTTAGGAGTGATACAACAGTTGTACCAAACGAGTGTTGCGGATGCGTGCTAATTTAATTACGGCTTTCTATAGCAAAATGGCGATGGTACACCTGTTGTACCTAATGAGGGCCAAGGAAAGTCGTTGTAATTTTATACGATCAAAAATGGTTAACCCACTGGCATACCTTTTTCTGCTGTCACTGAGGCTACTTCAAGATCCAATTAAATTACAAGAAAATGCAGATTTTTAGATTTGATTTTTTAGACCTAGTTAGTAATTTTAGATAAGTTATGTATATATTTTTCTTAGTCACCATAAAATATAAGCTAAACATTGGTGTAAGTTAAAAGAAAAATAAGATGTTTGAGATTTATTTTTTTCTTAGCAATAAACAAAAATATGAAAAACAGCATACTGATATTTTAGATACAAACCCACCTATTATTCTGATACTTATAGACTACTTATCTCTTTTTTTTTTAATAGAATTGATTTTTCTACTTTATACTATTACTAGCTGTACCTGCCCGCTTCGCCGGTCTTAATCACAGAACAAACATTGATTTTGATTATATAATCAAAATATGCAGCAGGCTTTTGCACAGTATCAAATTTATATCCTATAAAGAACAGCTGATGTTTACAATGTACTACTGCACTCAATCATTTTAAATTTTAAAAGTTTAGCCTACCAAAATTTTATTCATATGTTTTTATTTAACAGCTGTTAATCAAATAAATCAATGAATTAATATAGCTCCATAACAATACCATTGGAATTTCAGAGGCCAGTGAGATGGAATCCTGAGGTCGGAGAGGAAAATCCTTTCTTAGTGAGTCTCTAGGAGCCAAGATAAACCTATGTTCAAAATTTCATGTCAATTGGACTTATTCTGAACTTCTTCTGTTATTTGAAATTGATCGTCTGAGTGTTAGACATAAGAAGGCAATGGTCATGTATCTAATGCGACTGGTGTGTGGGGCGTTCGACGATGCGGCACTGTTGTCTGCATTCAGTTTACTATGCCTAAGCACAATTCTTGTTCTCGTCATCTCTTCACCCCCCACAATCCTCAAACAAACTTGGGGACTCCTTAACACAATGATAGGACTGTTTAATGCAATTAATGGTGATGACATTGATATTTTTTCAATTCTAACACCATCTTCTGCAGGCTTGTAATTAGACATATAGTCAATTAATTTATAATTACTTTACTATTTTTTGTTGTTGCTGATATTGTTATATTATTTGATATTCTTATTATGTTGTTGTTTACGATCATGGTTAAATTTTTAATAATTATTTACAATTTGTTTTTAAATGATATTTGTTCTGTTTATTTTTGTTTGTTTCTCACTATTTATTATAATATTTATACTCATTTTTATGGCATATATTTAATATTTTACAATACTGGTTTATTGTTGCTAGTTGCTGATTTGTGTGAATATTTAGGGTATGATTATATCTGGCATGGAGGACATTTAACTATGTATATATTCTGCTGTATGTCTTTTATATTGCATATTCTTAAACTAATGCTGCGTTGTAATTGGGTGATTGCCTGTTATGTAGCATTTTGAAATTGAATAGATAAATAAATACAGTTTTGGAGAAATAGTGATGAGTGGTAAATGGCTTTTATATATAGATATTAAATTTAAAATTTTCTGATTTAAATCAGTTTGTTCTCTTAGATAAAAAAGTGGCAAAGTCTAGACAAATCTGTAAGTCTACTTTTAGAGGGCACAAATTACTGTAGTTGACTCTGAAACAGTGAAATATTGGGTTTCTCGCCATATTTAGCCATGTCCTGTGAACTGACTATACATTTGGTCAAATTAAATTTTAAATTTTGTGATTAAAATCACTTTTTTCTCTTAGATAAAAAAGATTCAAAGCCTAGAGAAATCTGTAAATCAACTTTTAGAGGACACAAAGTACTATTTTTGACTCTGAATCGATAAAATATTGTGTTTCTCGCCTTGTCCTATGATCTGGGTATGCATGCTTTAAAATTAAATTGTTAATTTAACGATTGAAAACAGTTTGTTCTCCAAGATAACAAAGTTTCATAGTTTAGAAAAATCTGTGAATCTACTTTTAAAGAGCGCAAAGTTTCACAGTCTACAAAAATCTATAAGTCTACTCTTACGAGGCCATAAATTAACCAATTTGATTTACACACACAAATTGAAAATACAGCTCTACCTAAGGATGAAGGAGGTGAGATAAAGCAAAAAGTCATAAGGCCAAAGTTGTAGATCGTCTCATATCAGGCACAGAAAATGGTGTTATTTTAGCTGTAGAACCGTTCATTTAGCCGCTACAGTCCAATTAGAGAAACGCTGATTTTGGCATTTAAATTTTTTGCACTAAAAGGCTGCCTTCTTCAATTTACTAAGAATTTTTTAAAATCCTTTCTTATTGCACATCTACAACATAAGACCTTAGACTCTACAAAATTTTAGCCTCGTAGGCTTAGAACTTTTTTAGTTACAGCAAAGAGTGAATGAGTCAGTGGTATTTGCCTTTTACAGGTATAGATATGTTCCCAATATGTATACATTAAAAGTTTTGTTTACCTTTACTATTCTTATTCTTATATATGAGACGCCGACACAACGTTGTTGGTATTTTAAGGCGAATATGAATGGTTATATGAGTGTAGGATGAGTGTGGATGAGTGTAGTCTGGTTACTAACTGAGTTCAACTGTTCCTCAGAAAGGGCAATTTATTAATAGCCCAACAGCCAGGGCAACTAAGGGACCTACAGCTTTACGTGGAATCCGAACCATGTAGGGCTGGTCTGATTTTCAGCTAATTGACAAGTCTGATACTCAGTTATCTCCCCCACACAACTTCCGCACAATGATTACCACCCAACATGGACACCCCAGACTTCTCTAGTAGTGTCCACGCCAATAGCAACCATTGAGCGGACGCCATGTCGGTATTAAGAGGACCGAGCATCCAACCTATCGCCTACAATCTCCCAAACACTTTGTCACCATGTAGCTGGATTACAGCACTGCGCCATCAGTGCCGACTACTAGTAACATAGCTACATAACCTAAACAATCAAATGACTAAAACAATCGTATTAATAGCCTACACACAAATAGTTGTGAACAAAACGACCTGCTCTTTACCAAACTATTCACAATGAGTAAAAATACAATTTAGTATAAATTCAGATGAAAATAAACGAAAAAAACAACAAATTGTTTACAGTTACTAATTGAAATTACAAAAATAGATTGCTTAAGTCGTCAAGCGGCTCAGATATTCGCAGATGAAACAACGATGACGTACTCTGACCTTGCAATATACACCCAATATAACAATTAAAATTCAAAAACTTATTTTATTAATATTTGAACAGCAGTTTTTTTCATATTAAGCACTGATCACTTCATACAATTACGAAATATTCTCATAAAATATATTTTAAATGTGATGATGTCATCACGGAACATCTTAATAAATACTTTATGCCTATTTACTTATTTATTTATTTTTACATATACAGTATACACCATTTTACATTTACAAACGTTATTGTACAGACAGCTGATTAAAGAATATATAATTTTATCTAGACAATAGACGATGATACAGCAAAGTAGTAAATAATTAGTAATAAGTATGTTAAAAAGTTTGGTATAACTAATTTGATATAAACAGCATGACTAGTACGCAAACACATGCAAGCATTACTTAAGTACAATAGAGAAAAATAAGTATAACAATAATGAATAATTGATTAACAAAAACATAACATGCAAGAATGTACATAAGTTCTAGCTGACACCAAGGCTCATGTAGGTCTTCAACACTCCTTTTTGAACTGGGCTTCAGACATATGGAAAAAGTCTATCCCCAAGGGAACTCCATTTCCCAAACGGTGGATCCTCGGTAAGGTGCTATTGTAAGCATACTGCGTAGCTCGAAACTGTCTGTGGAATAGGCTTGGAATTGGAAGACCGAGCGAAGTGCAGGTTCAGGCGTGCCAACAATTCCGGGCAGTCAGAGGTAGAAGTGATCAGCTTCTTTACAAACATGAGGTCAGCAATCTCCCGCCTAGATGAGAGAGGAAGAAGTTGAAGCTGTCTTCGCAAATCGTCGACTGGTACCTCATCATAGGCGTAACCCAGCCGTAGTCCGACAAATCTTATGAAGCGGGATTGAATGTGCTCAATTTGCTCGATGAGGCCAAGTTGATAGGGTGACCATACAGGAGAGCTGCATTCCAA
>JAQJVL010001562.1:0-170463 GCA_035578905.1 Stictocephala bisonia
AGGGCTTTAAATGTTTTAATAAATGTTTCAGGAAAGGGGTGAATTCAAATTTAAAAAATAGTTTAGTAAAACTGCTGCCCTTCGTGGCTAGTTTTTTAGCTATAGAAAAAAAAAAAAACATTTTTGGGAATCAAACTGGTAATTTTAAAATTTTTGAAATTTTTAATGTTTAATTGTGGGAAAGTTTTCCCAATTTTTTTAACCATTAATTTTTTTGTTATAAAAATTTGATTTTATTTGTATTGTGGATTTTGTGATTAAGTCAATTTAAATATGGGAAAATAAAATCCTTCGAATACCAGGACACAATCCATCTGGTTACAAGGAACTTTGGATTTGATGCTGTTATTAAAACTATGTTATACATAAAAATGAAAAAAAATTGCTCTCTCATGCACGAATCGTGCCCTTTTTACAAACTACACGTTTTTTTTAGATTTACTAAACAATCTTAAATCTTTTAATTAGGCAATATAATCTTTGAATTAATTAACAAACACGTAAAGAGCCGGGTGTTTCACATTAAGTAGAAGTTAATTACGGGCACAGCAATGAAGCGTTCTTTTGATCAGTTACAATAAAGGCCGTTTGTAATTTTTTTAATTCAATTTATACTCACAAGCTTTTTATTGTCAAAAGCTTTCCCAAACACCCCTCGTTCCCCCTCCCCTAACACACCGTGTACTCAAAATATTAAAGTAACGAATTGTTGTCAGGGACAATGTCATCATAAACAAAAAAATATATTTTTAAATTTTAATTAAAAAATAAGGAAACGTTGCATATCTACTACTTGTAAGGGTTATTTTTTACCAAAAAATTTTTGCATTCTTTGACTATATTTTAAATATACTTTTTAAAAAATAGACTCCACCACGAAAAACATGTCAGATTTTTTCCTTTTTTGAAAGGAAACCATAATTATATGGCATTTCAGCAATTATATCTCAAACCCAATTTTCATTTTGTTTTTATTTTTTGCGTTCCTTATCAAATATTTTGAAAAACTAAATGATATATCATTAAAAAACAAAAAAATTTAAAATTCCTAAGGGAAAGGAAATTTAAATAGTTCAAATATTTCCCAAATCATTTGGAAATTTTAAAGGAATTTAGTAACTTTAAAACTAAATTTTACATAGCTGCAAAAACATTTTAAAAATAAAAAAGCAATTTCTAACGAAAGCTTTTTTAAATTTTTTAAGCCAAAAAAGTAACAATTCCTCCCAGATTCCATTTTTACTGTCCCCCGGGTTAGGAATACCCAATTTACAATTTTTAAAAAACAGTCAGAGCGCCACAATTGAACCCCTTTTGGTGTTGAGAAAACAAGAGTTGATTTTTTTCTTTTTTCACTGAGGTAAAAGCAGCTTTATTTAAAACGTTTTTTAAAGAAGGTATCATGCTTAAAAAAAAGTCGATGTATGCTTTTTAAATTTTGGGGAATGTAAAACTTGCTAAGGGGAATGTATCCCTTGCTAAGGGGGAATTTTATATTTGTTAATATTTTTGGCATCCAGAGGGCCCCTTTTTTCCGGGAACCTTTTGATGCGGAAGTTTTGGAGGGGCCCGGGGACCAACTCCCCTGCTTTTTTAAACAACCTTTGGGGCAAAAAGGGTTTACGAATGAACTTTCCCTACCTCAAGGGATTTTCTAGACTTTTCTGGGTTGGGGGAGCCGCTCTGTCACGGAACTTTCGGACGCGGGGGGAATTCAAGAACTTTAGATAGAGCCCTGCGGGTGATATATAGGGACCGGATACGGCGCGGCGTGTCAGTCAGTAGTCTAACCCAAAGGGGGGGGCCCCGGGGGGGGGTTGGGAAATTAAATGGGTTTTAAAAAGGGGGGGGGGGAAAAGGGGGCCGGGGGGGCCCCCGGGGGGAAAAAGGGGGAAAGGGTTTTTATTTTAAGGTTGGGAATTAATTAAAATAAATTTTTTAAAATAATTTTTTAAAAAAGGGGGGAAAAAATTTTTTAAAATTAATTTAAAAAAAAAAGGGTTAAAAACCCTTTTTTTTTTAAAATTTAAAAAAGGGAATTTTTAAAAATTTTTTTTTTTTTTTTTAAAAAAATTTAAAAAAAAAATTTTTTAAATGTAAAAGTAGGCCCAAAAAAATTTTTTTTCCCCAAAAATTTTTTTGGTTTTTAAAAAATTTTTTTTAAAATTTTAAAAATTTTTTTTTTTTTTAAAAATTTTAAAAAATTTTTTTAAAAGTTTGTTTTTTTGTTTTTTAAAAAAAAAAAAATTTTTTTTTTTTTATAAAAAAAAAAAAAAGGGGTTTAAAAAAATTTTTAAAATTTTTTTTTTTTTTGTTAAATTTTTTTTTTTAAATTTTTTTTTAAAAAAATTGGGAAAATTTTTAAAAAAAAATTTTTTTAAAAAAAGTAACTTTTGGGGGGGGGGGGGGGTTTTTTTTTTTAAAAAAAAAAGTTTGGGAATTAAATTGGGAAAAAAAATTTTTTTTAAAAGGGGGGGAAAAATTTTTTAAAGGGTTTTCCCGGGGGGGGGGGGTTTTTTTTAAAAAAATTTTTGAAAAGGGGGTTTTTTGTTTAAAAAAAAACGGTTTAAAAAATTTTTAAAAAATTTTGGGGGGTTTAAAATTTCTTAAAAAGGGCTTTTTTTAAAAAATTAAAAAAAAAAAGGGAATTTTAAAATTTTTTTTAGGGGTTTTTTTAAGGGGAATTTAAAAAAATAAAATTTTTTTGGGGGGGGGTTTTCCAAAAAAAAAAAATTTTTTTAAAAGGAAAAAATTTTAAAAAAAAAATTTTTTAAAAAAGGGGGTTTTTTTTAAAAATTTTAAAAAAAAAAATAATTTTTAAAAAAAACCCCCGGGGGGTTTTTTTTAAAAAAATTTTTTTAAAAAAAAAAAAAAAAAAAGGCCTTTTAAAAAATTTTTTTTTTTGGTTTTTTCCCCCCAAAAATTTTAAAATTTTTTTTTTTTTTTTTTTTTTGGGGGGGGGTTTTTTAAAAAAAAACAAGGAATTAAAAAAAAATTTTTTTTTTTAAAATTAAAAAAAAACTGGTCCAAAACCCCCAACCTTTTTTGGGTTTTTTTTTTCCCCAAAAACCCCAAAAAAAAAGGGGTTTTTTTCCCTTTTTTTTAATAAAATTTTTTGGGTTTTTTAAAAAAAAAAGGGGAAAAAAATTTTTTTTTAAAGGGGAAAAAAAAAAATTTTTCCTTTTAAAATTTTTCCCCCGGGGGGGGGCCCCCCTTTTTTTTTTTAAAAAAATATTGGGGGAAAAAAAAAAAAGGAAATTTTGGGGGGAAAAAAAAAATTTTTTTTGGGGGGGGTTTTTTTACCCAAAGGGAAAAAAAAAAAAAAAAGGGGAAAAAAAAAGGGGGGTTTTTAAACCCCCTTTCCCCCCTTTTTTTTTTAAAATTTTTTTTTTAAAAAAAAAGAAATTTTTTTTTTTTTTAAAAATTTTTGGCCCAAAAAAATAAGGAAAAGGGGGGAATTTTGGTTTTTTTTTTAAATTTTAAAAAGGGGGAAAGGGGAAAAAAAAAATTTTTAAAAAAGGGGTTTTAAAAAATTTTTTTAGGGGGGGTTTTTTCCCTTTTTTAAAAAAAACCCCCGGGGGTTTTTGGGTTTTTAAAAAATTTTTCTTTAAAAATTTTCCCAAAAATTTGGGGGGGCCCCCTTTTTAAAATTTTTTGGGGAAAAATTTAAACCCGGGAATTGGGGGAAGGGGTTTTTTTTTCCCCAAAAACCCCAAGGGGGTTTTTGGGGGTTTGTTTAAAAAAAATTTTTTTTTTTTTTGGGGGGAACCCGGGCCCCAAAAAAAAAAAACCCCTTTTTCCCCGGGGGACCCTTTAAAAGGGTTTCCCCAAAAATTTTTCCCCCAAAAAAAAATATTTTGGGGGGTTTTTTTTTTGGGGGGGGGCCCTTAAAAAAACCCAAAAGGGGGGGTTTTTAAAAAAAAAAAAATTTTTTTAAAAAAAAAAAAGGGGGCCCCAAATTTTTTTTTTTAAAGGGTTTTCTTAAATTTTTGGGGGAAAAAAAAAAATTTTAAAAATTTTTTTTAAAAAAACCCCTCCCCGGGGGGGTTTTTTTCCCAAAATTAATTCCCCAAAAAAGGGGGTTCCTTTTAAAAGGGGTTTTTTAAAAAATTTTAAGGGGGGTTTTTCCCCCCCGGGGGGCCCCCCGGGGGGGGGGTTTTTTTCCCCCTCCCCTCACCCGGGGTTTCCCCCCAAGGGGGAAAATTTTTGGGGGGGCCCAACCAAATTTTTTAAAAACCCCCTTTTTTTTTTGGGCCCTTTTTAAAAAAAAAAACCCTTTTGGGGGTTTTTTTTGGGGAAAAAATTTTAAATTTTTTTTTTAAAAGAAAAAGGGGGGGGGTTTTTTTTAAAAAAAATTTTTTTAAAAATTTTTGGGAAAGGAAAAAGGGGGGGTTTTTAAAACCCCCCTTTTTTTTTTTTTTAAAAAAAAAAAAGGGGTTTTTTTCCCCCTTTTTTTAAAACCTTTTTTTTTGGGGTTTCCCTTTTCCGGGGGGGGAAAAAAAAAAATTTTTTTTTAAAAACCCCGGGGGTTTTTAAAAAAAAAAAACACCCCCAAAAACCAAAAAAAAAGGGGTTTTTCCCCTTTTTTTTTTTCCCCCTTTTTTTAAAAAAAATTTTTTTTTTGTGGGGAAAAAAATTTAACCCTTTTTTTTAAAAAAAAAAAAACCCAAAAAAAAAAAGGGGGGGTTTGGTATTTTTAAAAAAATTTTTTTTAAAAAAATTTTTAAAAAAAAATTAATTTTTTTTTTAAAATTTTTTTTTTAAAAATTTTTTTTTTAAAAAAAAACCCCCTTTTCCCAAAAAAATTAAAAAAATTTTAAATTTTTTTTTTTCAAATTTTTTTAATTTTTTTAAAAAAAAAAAAATTTGTTTAAAAATTTTTTAAATTTTTTTAAAAAAAGAAAAACCTTTTTTTTTGGGGTTTTTTTTAAAAAAAAAAATTTTTTTTTTTAAAAAATTTTTTTTTTTTTAAAAAAAAAAATTTTTTTAAAACCTTTTTTTTTTTTAAAAAAATTAAAAAATTTTTTTTGGGGGCCCAAAAAAAAAATTTTTTTAAAAAAAAAATTTAAGGGGGGGGGGAAGTTTTTTAAAAAAAATTTTTTTTTCCAATTTGGGGGGGGGGTTTTTTTTTTTTTAAAAAAGTATTTGGTTTTTGGGGGGGAAAAATTTTTAAGAGGGAAATTTTTGGTTTTTGGGGAAAAATTTTAAAAGGAAAGGAATTTTTTTGGGGGGGAAAATGGTTTTTAAAAATTTTTTTGAAAACCAAAAAATTTTTTTTTTTTCCCCCGGGTTTTGGGGGGGGGGGGTTTTTTTTTTTTTAAAAAAATTTTTTTTTAAAAACCCCCCCAAAATTTTTTTTTTGGTTTTTTAAAAATTTTTTTTTTTGGGGGTTTAAAAAATAAATGTTTTTTTAAAAAAAATTTTTTTTTTTTAGGGGGTTTTTTTTGGGGGTTTTTTAAAAATTTTTTTAAATTTTTTTTTTTGGGGAAATTTAAAAAATTTTTTAAAAAAAAAACCCCCAAGGGGTTTTTTTTTTTGGAAAAAAACCCCTTTTTTTAAAAAAAGGTTTTTTTTTTTTTTTTTTTTAAAAAAAAAATTTTTTTTTATTTTTTTAAAAATTTTTTAAAAAAAAAATTTTTTTTTTTTTTTTTTGGGAAAAAAATTTTTCCCCCTTTTTTTTAAAAATTTTAATTTTTTTTAAAATTTCCCCAAATTTTTTGGGGGCCAAAAAAGGTTTTTAAAAGGGGTTTTTTTTTTTTTAAAAAATTTTTTCCCTTTTTTAAAATTTTTTTTCCCTTTTTTTTTTTTTTTTAAAATTTTTTTTAAAAAGGGGCCCCCTTTTTTCCAAACCTTTTTGGGTTTTTTTTTTTTTTTTTTTTTAAAAAAAAAACCAAAAAATTTTTAAAAAACCCCCAAATTTTTAAAATTTAAATTTCCCGTTTAAACCCCCCCTTTTTTTTAAATTTTTTTGAAAAAATTTTTTTCCCCCCCTTTTGTTTAAAACCCCCCTTTTTTAAAAAAAAATTTTTTTTTTTAAAAAAAGAAAAATTTTTAAAAAAATTTTTTTTTTAAAAAAAATTTTTTTTTTAAAGGGTTTTTAAAAAATTTTTTGTTTTTTTTGGATCTCTGATAGCTATACTTATCAGTTGTTTAAAAGCTACCTACATCCGATCACAGAATGTTGAAGACAAACTAGCTTACTGCCTTATTCTAGTTACAGACATTCTGTTTTTTACTGGCGGTATTTTTGTAACATTGAACGTGCATTTTAGAAAACTTCATTTTTCAATTCTTGTCAGACAGTGTCAAAGTTTAAATACATCAAACACAAGAAACTCAACGACCTTCGAGTTATTTTTGTTCTTAGGATATTTAGCTCTACTTTTTATAAGAAATGTTTTTCACCAATTTGTTAAATTGTTTTTTAACAATGTAGAACTGTTTTACGTATCTTATGGGTTCATTAGTGCAGGAATCAGTTTCACGTACTTTTCATTGATGCAGCAAACAGTGCTGATCTATTACTTGAGTAACATATGGTCTGAACTCAATGAAGAACTGACAGTGTTATCTGGAGTACCTCAGACTACCCTCAGGACTGAACTTGGTCCGGTGTTCAAGACTTACGCTCACCTAAGGGAACTCGCGGATCGTGTTAATTGCTTTTATGGTCCATACAACTTGCTTGTCACTAGTGCTAATTTGATTTTCAGCTCTTTCTTTTTTTATGAAAAGCTTTCTATGCTCTCTGATAATGAAATAGGACCCAAATTTTACGATTTCAGCATACTATTGACTTGTATTGTAACCTTCGTTTTACAGTGTGAAATATGTCACGAGTGTTCTAAAAAGGTAAAAACCAGAACCATTAAACTTAACTTTCATCTTAGCCTTAAGCGACCAGTGTCATAATTATAATCTATATTTTCCTGTGACAACCACGTCAAGGTGTTATCTACACTATTTACAAGATAAACCAGACGTTTCGCCCATGCTGTTAAGTGGCATCCTCAGAAGTCAGTAGTCATGGGCGAAATGTCTAGGTATCTTGCAAATATTGTATATATATATATCACCTTGTCGTGGTTATAATCGGAAAATATAGATTTTAGTTAACTTTCATGAGTGTAACTTGTATACGTTTCCATTGTCAGGTAAGTCCATGCTCGAGTATAAAACACAACTCCAAAATGTTATACTATAATATATTTTTCAATCTGGTATAAAAAAAATAGGCGAAGAACGTATAGTGTGGATCCTCTTTTCCTATTCATTAGGATAAAATAAGTAATCAGATCTATAGTAAAATTAATAGCTTTATTTATCTTTTCCTGATTTTACATCACGTGTAACCCGCTGTAATAAACCTCAGAAAATCATAACTATTGGTCATATATTTACATTTTTTTAGCAAAGAGTAGGATGCTTTCTGTTTTTATATCACCAGTATTTATTTTCATCAATCTTAACGAATATATGATTAGGAACTCCAAAATAAGGGTAATAGAGAATCTTAGTTTTTAATTTGTGAATATTAACAACAAAATGCCTACGTCACTTCCCTTTTAAACCAGTAAGCTACGTTTTAAAATTATAAGGACTTGTCTTAGTTTTATTACTGTATTGAAAATAGAATTAATTAAAACTAAAGCCACTACACAAATAATTATGTACCACAGTTGGGGTGATCCTCAATAGTGCATACGACAAGTATTTGAGTGATTGAAAACAATAAGCATATGTAAGTATGTACCGCAGTTAGGGGTGATCCTCAATATTGCATACGACAAGTATATGAGTGATTGAAAACAATAAGCATATGTAAGTATGTACCGCAGTTAGGGGTAATCCTCAATAGTGCATACAAGTATTTGGGTGATTGAAAACAATAAGAATATGTAAGTATGTACCGCAGTTAGGGGTGATCCTCAATAGTGCATACAAGTATTTGGGTGATTGAAAACAATAAGAATGTGTAAGTATGTAGAAAGTGCATTCGTGTTGACTTTCATATATTTCATGGGCAGGGTGGGTAATGACCACCATGTTTATTTTTAAGACAACAATGGATTAATATAAAGAGAAGAATAAAATATCGCATACCTTGTGAATATTTGTCCTCTCTGGACTACTTTTTTTGTCTAATGGAAAGAAAACGTTTTCAAAAACAAACCTAAAGAGTTTCAGAAATAGTCAGAAAAGTTGAATATGTTATTTTGTATTACGTAAGCAATGTGATATTATTGGTATTCCATCAGTTGTAAAACCATTTTTAATCAAACTGAGGCAACAATTTCAACATTTACTGAGACAGTTTTGTTAAGTGTGTTAAATGGGAATAATTAAAAACATTGGACGTATTATTTAACCTAGTAACTAACATACTTGATAATTTAAGCATTTCTGAAACGTTGAATGGCCGCCATTTTGTAATGTATGAACATTTTGAGGATGGCTTTGTTCCAAAATATTTCTATAACAAAGGTCTATAATTGTTAATGTTCAACTCGATGAATTCCTCTATAGTAAATCTCAAGTTGGATATCCCCAATAAGCAGGATATCAAGGCAAAATACATAAAAAAAATAGTTTATTTTGGCCAAAAACTCTATTAAAATATTTCGCTTTACTATATTGGTCCGTTTCAACATTTTATTGTCTGTACCGGGACCTTTCGGTGCCAATTCATATTGTAGAAAAAAGCAAAAACCATTGAAAATACCAAAAATAGCACTAATAATTGGCTTTTGAAGGTAAGCTTATGTTTTAGCTCATGTTACAGTGATTTTCAATTACAAAATAAAATATTATCATGTCAATATATAAAATAAAATTAGCACTTCTTATTTTTAATATTATTAAAACAATAGCATATTAGATTTTATGGTCGATTTCTATTTTAAACTTATAAATATTTGAAGAAGGTAGCTTAGCAAAGCCTTAGATTATAGCCACAGTATTTTCTGCAAATAAAGCAGAAGGTACTGTGGCTATAAAGCTGCTTTTGTAAAAATTTAGCACATAAATAACTCACACAAATATTCATTACAATGTGATTTTTGGTTAATTTTAAGTTACCTTTGCCAATGATCAAATCCAAATATCCGTAGCACCAGCTCTTCGCTTGTCTTAAAGGGTAACGTAGTGAGGGGCGTGAAGTTGTCTTGCACTCACTATACCGGCCTTGTCCTATATTGTCAGTAGTGACCATTCAACACTACTTTAAAGGGTAACGTAGTGAGGGGCGTGAAGTTGTCTTGCACTCACTATACCGGCCTTGTCCTATATTGTCAGTAGTGACCATTCAACACTACTTTAAAGGGTAACGTAGTGAGGGGCGTGAAGTTGTCTTGCACTCACTATACCGGCCTTGTCCTATATTGTCAGTAGTGACCATTCAACACTACTTTAAAGGGTAACGTAGTGAGGGGCGTGAAGTTGTCTTGCACTCACTATACCGGCCTTGTCCTATATTGTCAGTAGTGACCATTCAACACTACTTTAAACAAGTGGGGCGTGAACTTGTCTTGCACTCACTATACCGGCCTTGTCCTATATTGTCAGTAGTGACCATTCAACACTACTTTAAAGGGTAACGTAGTGAGGGGCGTGAAGTTGTCTTGCACTCACTATACCGGCCTTGTCCTATATTGTCAGTAGTGACCATTCAACACTACTTTAAAGGGTAACGTAGTGAGGGGCGTGAAGTTATCTTGCACTCACTATACCGGCCTTGTCCTATATTGTCAGTAGTGACCATTCAACACTACTTTAAAGGGTAACGTAGTGAGGGGCGTGAAGTTGTCTTGCACTCACTATACCGGCCTTGTCCTATATTGTCAGTAGTGACCATTCAACACTACTTTAAAGGGTAACGTAGTGAGGGGCGTGAAGTTGTCTTGCACTCACTATACCGGCCTTGTCCTATATTGTCAGTAGTGACCATTCAACACTACTTTAAAGGGTAACGTAGTGAGGGGCGTGAAGTTGTCTTGCACTCACTATACCGGCCTTGTCCTATATTGTCAGTAGTGACCATTCAACACTACTTTAAAGGGTAACGTAGTGAGGGGCGTGGAGTTGTCTTGCACTCACTATACCGGCCTTGTCCTATATTGTCAGTAGTGACCATTCAACACTACTTTAAAGGGTAACGTAGTGAGGGGCGTGAAGTTGTCTTGCACTCACTATACCGGCCTTGTCCTATATTGTCAGTAGTGACCATTCAACACTACTTTAAACAAGTGGGGCGTGAAGTTGTCTTGCACTCACTATACCGGCCTTGTCCTATAATGTCAGTAGTGACCATTCAACACTACTTTAAACAAGTGGGGCGTGAAGTTGACTTGCACTCACTATACCGGCCTTGTCCTATATTGTCAGTAGTGACCATTCAACACTACTTTAAACAAGTGGGGCGTGAAGTTGTCTTGCACTCACTATACCGGCCTTGTCCTATATTGTCAGTAGTGACCATTCAACACTACTTTAAACAAGTGGGGCGTGAAGTTGTCTTGCACTCACCATACCGGCCTTGTCCTATATTGTCAGTAGTGACCATTCAACACTACTTCAAACAAGTACTAACAGCACTCCTTCCTCGCTGTAGATCTACAGTTACAAACTTGAAACTCCTCCAAAACCTTAACGTGGCTGTCTTCAGTAGAAGGAGGTGTGTTGACGTCTAAAAGGTTTGACACCGTCACTTCTTGGCTGAACTGTTGAATACAGGGGTTACATTGCACTAGTTACAAACTTACCTTCTTTGATAGAAAACAAGTTGTCTGATTTGCCTTAAGAATTTCATATTTTTTATGAACTTCCCCTGGAGTCCTCATGGTTTAGGCTCTTCATTTATGACACTTATGCATCCTAATCGAACTTGAGTGCCAGTCCTTATTAGTACCACAATAGGGGTACGTGTATAGGTGGGTGGGTGGGTCAATACCATAGCGTTTGTATGGGTAGTTCAATACCACTGTACGTTTATTGGTGGATGGGTAGGCCAATACCATAGGGTTTGTATGGGTAGTTCAATACCACTGTACGTTTATTGGTAAGGTGGGTCAATACCACTGTACGTATATGGGTGGATGGGTAAGTCAATACCATAGCATTTGTATGGGTTATTTGGTAGTTAAATACCACTGTACGTTTATTGGTGAGGTAGGTCAATATCCCTGTGTATGTATGGGTGGGTCAATACCACTGTACGTGTATGGGTGGATGGGTAGGTCAATACCATAGCATTTGTATGGGTTATTTGGTAGTTCAATACCATTGTACGTTTATTGGTGAGGTAGGTCAATACCACTGTGCGTGTATGGGTGGGTCAATACCACTGTGTATGTATGGGTGGGTCGATACCACTGTGCGTGTATAGGTGGGTCGATACCACTATGTATGTATGGGTGGGTCAATACCTCTGTGTATGTATGGGTGGGTCAATATCACTGTACGTATATGGGTGGATGGTTAGGTCAATACCATAGCATTTGTATGGGTTATTTGGTAGTTAAATACCACTGTACGTTTATTGGTGAGGTGTGTCAATATCCCTGTGTATGTATGGGTGGGTCAATACCACTGTACGTGTATGGGTGGATGGGTAGGTCAATACCATAGCATTTGTATGGGTTATTTGGTAGTTCAATACCATTGTACGTTTATTGGTGAAGTAGGTCAATACCACTGTGCGTGTATGGGTGGGTCAATACCACTGTGTATGTATGGGTGGGTCGATACCACTGTGCGTGTATAGGTGGGTCGATACCACAATGTATGTATGGGTGGGTCAATACCTCTGTGTATGTATGGGTGGGTCAATATCACTGTACGTATATGGGTGGATGGTTAGGTCAATACCATAGCATTTGTATGGGTTATTTGGTAGTTCAATACCATTGTACGTTTATTGGTGAAGTAGGTCAATACCACTGTGCGTGTATGGGTGGGTCGATACCACTGTGTATGTATGGGTGGGTCAATACCACTGTGTGTGTATGGGTGGGTCGATACCACTGTGCGTGTATGGGTGGGTCAATACCTCTGTGTATGTATGGGTGGGTCAATACCCCTGTGTATGTATGGGTGGGTCGATACCACTGTGCGTGTATGGGTGGGTCAATACCCCTGTGTATGTATGAGTGGGTCGATACCACTGTGCGTGTATGGGTGGGTCGATACCACTGTGTATGTATGGGTGGGTCAATATCCCTGTGTATGTATGGGTGGGTCGATACCACTGTGCGTGTATGGCTGGGTCAATACCACTGTGTATGTATGAGTGGGTCGATACCACTGTGCGTGTATGGGTGGGTCGATACCACTGTGCGTGTATGGGTGGGTCGATACCACTGTGTATATATGAGTGGGTCGATACCACTGTGTATGTATGGGTGGGTCGATACCACTGTGCGTGTATGGGTGGATCGATACCACTGTGTATGTATGAGTGGGTCGATACCACTGTGCGTGTATGGGTGGGTTGATACCCCTTTGTATGTATGTGTGGGTCGATACTACTGTGCGTGTATGGGTGGGTCGATACCACTGTGTATGTATGGGTGGGTCAATACCACTGTGCGTGTATGGGTGGGTCGATACCACTGTGCGTGTATGGGTGGGTCGATACCACTGTGTATGTATGAGTGGGTCGATACCACTGTGCGTGTATGGGTGGGTCAATACCCCTGTGTATGTATGAGTGGGTCGATACCACTGTGCGTGTATGGGTGGGTCGATACCACTGTGTATGTATGAGTGGGTCAATACCACTGTGCGTGTATGGGTGGGTCGATACCACTGTGCGTGTATGGGTGGGTCAATACCCCTGTGTATGTATGACTGGTTCGATACCACTGTGCGTGTATGGGTGGGTCGATACCACTGTGCTTGTATGGGTGGGTCAATACCCCTGTGTATGTATGAGTGGGTCGATACCACTGTGCGTGTATGGGTGGGTCAATACCCCTGTGTATGTATGACTGGTTCGATACCACTGTGCGTGTATGGGTAGGTCGATACCACTGTGTATGTATGGGTGGGTCAATACCCCTGTGTATGTATGACTGGTTCGATACCACTGTGCGTGTATGGGTAGGTCGATACCACTGTGTATGTATGGGTGGGTCAATACCCCTGTGTATGTATGGGTGGGTCGATACCACTGTGCGTGTATGGGTGGGTCGATACCACTGTGCGTGTATGGGTGGGTCGATACCACTGTGTATGTATGGGTGGGTCGATACCACTGTGCGTGTATGGATGGGTCAATACCCCTGTGTATGTATGAGTGGGTCGATACCACTGTGCGTGTATGGGTGGATCGATACCACTGTGTATGTATGAGTGGGTCAATACCCCTGTGTATGTATGAGTGGGTCAATACCACTGTGCGTGTATGGGTGGTTCGATACCACTGTGTATGTATGGGTGGGTCAATACCCCTGTGTATTTATGAGTGGGTCAATACCACTGTGCGTGTATGGGTGGGTCAATACCCCTGTGTATGTATGAGTGGGTCGATACCACTGTGCGTGTATGGGTGGGTCGATACCACTGTGTATGTATGGGTGGGTCAATACCTCTGTGTATGTATGGGTGGATCAATACCCCTGTGTATGTATGGGTGGGTCGATACCACTGTGCGTGTATGGATGGGTCAATACCCCTGTGTATGTATGGGTGGGTCGATACCACTGTGCGTGTATGGGTGGGTCGATACCACTGTGTATGTATGGGTGGATCGATACCACTGTGTATGTATGAGTGGGTCAATACCCCTGTGTATGTATGAGTGGGTCGATACCACTGTGCGTGTATGGGTGGGTCGATACCACTGTGTATGTATGGGTGGGTCAATACCACTGTGTATGTATGGGTGGATCAATACCCCTGTGTATGTATGGGTGGGTCAATACCACTGTGCCTGTATGGGTGGGTCAATACCACTGTGCGTGTATGGGTGGGTCAATACCACTGTGTATGTATGGGTGGGTCAATACCCCTGTGTATATATGGGTGGGTCAATACCACTGTGCGTGTATGGGTGGATATCTGTGCTCAATACGGGTTGATAAAAAATAAATTGAAAGGAATAACCTGCTTTAAACATCATGATACCTCTCGACCGGAGTATGTTTTATCTTTTATTTATCATTAATATTTCTTATGATAAATAAAAGTATTAATGAGAAACTAAACTCTTAAAACCCCTCGCGTCATTCCCCTGACTTCAGCAGTCGTCCGACCTGTTGTGGTGTTTTTTTCAAACCCGGCACAAATTTAAACAGTAAAACAAATGATAACAGGATTTAAGAAACTGATAAGGTATTTTCATCAGTCATCTTTATTATTTACACAGTACAAGTGAACGTCACACAACATAAATATATGCTAATTAAAAAACTATTTGTTATTTACATTGATGAAATATATTGGCTGCAGTTAGGACATAGATTAAGTTACCTGTATGTTCTGAATTATTTACCCTGATGTACTTCCTAGGCCAAAAGAACAGTTCAAATCGCCCACGGCCTGATTGACGCGCACACCCCCAAAGAAGTCATGGAAGAGGTAAGTATTATCTTTCATTTTACCTCTTGCTTTTTATGGAAGATTTTTGGGGAAATTTCATCACATTAGCATATTCTGTACTTAAAAAACCATAAAAAGGTTTTTTAATTAGCATAATACGTGTTTGCACATATGCAGTACAAGTAAACGTCACGTAACACAAATGTATTACATTATAAGCACAAAATGCACAAATATACTACAATACAAGCACAAAATGCACAAATATTATGGTGATCGATTTCGGTGAACCACGCTCACCTTCCTCAGACCAGAGGGATTCTCAAGAGAACGGATAGTGGTGTTCAACAACTCAATTTATATCACAACAACTAGATAATCGATCACCATAATATTTGTGCATTTTGTACTTGTATTGTAATATATTTGTGCATTTTGTGCTTATATTGTAATAAATTTGTGTTGTGTGACTTTTACTTGTATTGTAAAAAAAATTACAACCTATCAAGTATTAATGATCCGATCCTAATAATCTCTTAGTACCATCTTTTAGGGAATCGAATTTTTCAATTTTGTGTTTTTTAATTTTTTAATAAATGTATATTTTTACAGATATTAAGCTTTGAAATCTAAAAATAGCCACCATTTTGAAATAGTAGAAAGTAGGAACTTGATACTCTATGCTAAATTACGTCTTATATATGCATGGGCTTTGAAGATAATATATTGAGCGGTTATAAAGATATGATAAATTTTGTAAAAGATACATGCAGACAGACACACGGAAAACTAAGCGTTTTATGACGTATATTTTTAGAGGAACTTTCTCTTAGTATACGTGTACGTAACCACGTAATTTAAAGGGGTTTTTATGAAAATTCTGGATATTTTTAATTAATTAATTACAATATAAATTTATTTTACCTTCAGTAACCAATTAGAAAAAAATTAATAGTATGTCCAAAAACTATGTGAAGTATATAATATTTAACAGATGGGGAAAAAATAATATTTTTAACATAAATTTTTACTATATATTTCCAGAACATTTACAAAAATGTGTATAGTATTATTAATAGCAAATTTTCCATTCAGATCAAGATGTTTTCTCTGACGATGTTGAACAATCCTGTAAAATTCACAGCTGCTGGAGTCTTCAATTTTGACCGTGGCCTAATGACCAAGGTAAGATTTACGAGTATACCCTAATCCAACTAAGTGTTTACATCTCAATATCTCTACGATAGAAATTAATAAAATTTATTCAATTCTTTTAAATTTTACTAATTATAGTAATCTTACAATATACACTCATGTAACTATTTTGTTCGTGCCAAATGAAAGCTATATCTAACACACTTAGGTCTATAATAAAATGACTTGTTCAATAAACTGGAATAGAGTTTTGCCATTGCTGGAGTGTCCATTCGACGTAGTGTTATTTTTAGGGATTAAAAACACCGATTAAAATGTTGGCTTAGTAAAATAATTGAGACTGTAGATGTGTTTTCAGTTGACGGGTCTACTCACCTCCAATTATTTGCCAGACATTACGGCACAAGTGCTGTTTTTTGGAGCTTTCTTTCCAAACTACCCAAATCTCTTTGACACACACCTAGCAGGTCATCCACAAAGAGATGTAATATGTATTTAAAGAGCGTTGGTTAGTGATGTCCTTTAAGATAATAAATTTATAAACGATATCCCTCTTAGCTAGTCTCACTTGGACGTGAGCCTTTTTTCTGAGTTTGTGTTTGAGACAACTTAGCTAACTTATAAATGGTAACTCTTCACACAACCTCTCATACTCAACTAATAGCCCATCAGATCTACATCTACCTGAGTGTTGTTCTCTACTTGTTCATTGGAGGTCACGTCACTGACCTTGTTTCGATTACCAATAGAATTATTGTCTTACCTTTATTTCTGACACAATTAGAAATTAGCTGTTTGAAAATCCAGCTGAATCAGTTTCAGTGAAAGTTTTGAACGTGTTATTGTTGCTGAAATTTAACTAGATAAATAATGGACATAGGCTAAATAATCGATTAATCCAGAACTGAAGATGAGAGACAAATGAGCAATACAAGTGTGGAAGATACCTTTAACTATAGTTGTGCAGGCTTCAGGTGAAATTAGGTGACAGGACCTAAAGAACGTCGTACAAAACATATAGTGGACTGGATAATAGTATGACTTCTAAGCTCACAGAATAGAGCCAAACAGTATTTAATGGGTTAGCAATCGATATTAACTAGATAGTGATTTATCTGCAGTGTGTTTTCAGAGCGGACTTCCAATGATTCAATGTAGTACAAATTCGTTTGACAAAGCCCTATTATTTATAGTCAAACGTAATACAGATTGAAGGAAATTAAATTCTTAAAAGAGTCCTGAAATGATGTATTCCACTAATGGATTCGATGGCAATTAATCTCTTGAGGGGGATCCAAAATCTACTGTTTAGTTTTCAAATAAGATGTTATAGTTAAATGAGATGTTATTTTGCCCGACAGAGTTAGGTCTAAGAAGCCCTCTCTAATACTCAACTTGGGGACCTTTTTTCACAGCACCACCAGTGGCCGAGCAGGGAGGCTGCGTCCAAGGACGGATCACCTACTCAAAACAGCCACGCTCGACGCTGCGTGATGCCTTTATCTTTGGATAACTGAGGAATATTATCGTAGTGTCCACTGGCAACAGATTAACTATGATTTTTTAATATGTTACTAGGTCCTGTAAACCAGAGCTCCTTGATAGATGTACTGGAGGAAAATTTAGTGCAACTGTGATAAATGGTAACTCTTCACACAACCTCTCATACCGCTGTTTAGGGATGGTGTAGGGAAAACATATAATAAATTATTCGATCATTAATAATTTTGTAAGCTGATACATACATATACAACGGTTATCTTATATTGTGCATCTGTAACAACTATCTGATTTATTTTGCTTTTTACTGTATAAAAAACAACAGTTTTAATCGAATGTCTAAAAACTGAATCAGGATGCTCCGAAATGTAGTTTGTTATTCCTCTTTAAAACAAACAGATTGGGACCATATCAATCTTAAAGAGCATAAAAGACAACTTTACAATGGAAAATTAAACGTTTCCCATATTTAAATTTAAATTCTATTATTTACATCTTTTATTGTCAAGATATCTATGCATTTATTAAGAGGGTGAATTAAACTTATAAAATAACTTGATTAACCAAAAGTATCTTTTTTGCTTTAAAGGATGTGGTTAAGGTTTCAACGTCTATACTCTTGCATGACGTCAGTACCTGCTCAACATATGTGTCTCATAGAAAATCGCTCATTCTTCGTATATTTTTAGAAGTTCAAAGTCTACGGACATCATACAAGAGTTGAGAACTGAAAGTTATGACATCTAAACCACCTCCTTTCAAAAAAAGAAGAAAGAATGTAGTAAAATATAATTTTTATTGAACTATGCCTCATTAATTGTATAATTATGTTTTGGTGTTATTGTATAATCTCTTATCATTACTCTACAACTGAAGACGTACACGTCCCCGACTCTATCGATCCTGGTGATGTCAACATTGTCAACCCTACCATCCCTGTATATACATAATGTGTCCTATGTGTGTAGGCTACAATGTCGTCTGTGACTTGCCTCATCGTTGCTCTACAATTGAAGGACGTGCACATCCCCGACTCTGCTAGCCCTAGTGGTGTCAATCCCTGTATATAACTAATGTGTCCTATGTGTGTAGGCTACAATGGCGTCTGTGACTTGCCTCATCGTTGCTCTACAACTGAAGGACGTGCACATCCCTGACTCTGCTAGCCCTAGTGGTGTCAATCCCTGTATATACCTAATGTGTCCTATGTGTGTAGGCTACAATGGCGTCTGTGACCTGTCTCATCGTTGCTCTACAACTGAAGAACGTTCATATCCCCGACACTACAGTTACTGCCGGCCCCGGTGATGTCAACTCTACCATTCTTGCTACTGGTGTCTAACTGCACTTAATGTGCTCTGAAAGTAAAATAGGTGATTTAAATAGTGTTTTTACGGGAGTGAAATCTGATAGGTCTATTAATATTTGATGATGATTCTGAACTCTGCGTGAATACAAATTTATAATAGCATCACTCAAGATAAGATAAGTCTGTTTAAGACAACTTAGAACTTAGGCTTAAGCGGCTGATGTCATAATTAGAATCTACATTTTCCGGTGACAACCACGTCAAGGTACTATCTACAATATTTACTAGATAACCAGACGTTTCGCCCATACTGTGATGTGGCATCCTCAGTGGTTTCTCTGAGATGACCACTGAGGATGGTCTCAGAGAAACCCCTGTGGATGCCACATCACAGAATGGGCGAAACGTCTGGTCATCTTGTAAATATTGTAGATGGGTCTCAGAAAAACCACTGAGGATGTCACATCACAGTATGGGCGAAACGTCTGGTCATCTTGTAAATATTGTAGATGGGTCTTAGAGAAACCACTGTGGATGCCACAACACAGTATGGGCGAAACGTCTGGTCATCTTGTAAATATTGTAGGTGGGTCTCAGAGAAACCACTGTGGATGCCACATCACAGTATGGGCGAAACGTCTTGTCATCTTGTAAATATTGTAGATGGGTCTCAGAGGAACCACTGAGGATGCCACATCACAGTATGGGCGAAACGTCTGGTCATCTTGTAAATAATGTAGATAGTACCTTGACGCGGTTGTCACTGGAAAATGTAGATTCTAATTATGTTTAAGATAACTGTTCACCCAACGTATATGAAAGCAATTACGATCTTAAAAAATATTCCTTACAAACATTATAAGTTAAGAAATAACAAAACTGTTCATTACTATTTGTTATTTTTTTAATTTATACTAACTAATGCGTTTTATTTTATATTAACGCTCAAGTTGAGCTCTGAGCCTTCAACAATGAGTTTGAACAATTGCGACTCATAGTCATAGACGAACTCGAGCTAGTGGTATCTGCCTTTAATTCCATTTAAGGATATCGACCTAATGTCAGAACTCGGCCTACATCCTTACAAGTGAACATCTTGCTCGGCTGTAGCTTACTTTGGCTTCGCGAACACTCGTCATTTGGATGCAACACATCTTGTGGTCTTATCTGTCTTAAGCCACGTGAGTATAGGAGCTCATCCCTCGGACTTTTATGAAAGGTCTGTATTTGGCTTTCCTTAAAGGACATTGGAATATTTTTTTAATTTAATGCAATAAAAATCTTTATTCCTCTTGAAGAAAGCAATTAAAACTAATAAGAGTTTAATTAATATCATAAATTACTTGAACAATAAGCAATGATGCTATAGAAAAAGTAAGTAAATATATGTGATTATAAACTACATAAGACTAATAATGGAAAAGACCTGCAGAGATATAATTCTCTCCCTAGAGAACGGATGTTCTTCTGTTTTCGGACGGGAATCTCAGATAAAATATATTTTAAATAAGGAACCAGCTATATTTAAATATTTTTTTAACTCAAACTTTTGAAGTATTAAAAAAAATATTATATAATATATGGCAGAAAAGAGAAATAAAAAGTAAACATAAAATCAAACTTAATTATTTTTAATTTTAGGTGTAAAATAGTTCTGTATCTTCATATGGTATTGTCAACAGCCACCTTTAAGGTATAGAATATTTCTGTATCTTCACATGGTATTGTCAACAGCCACCTTTTCGGTATAGAATAGTTCTGTATCTTCATATTGTATTGTCAACAGCAACGTTTTAGGTATAAAATATTTCTTTATCTTCATATGGTACTGTCAACAGCAACGTTTTAGGTATAAAATATTTCTTTATCTTCATATGATATTGTCAACAGCCACCGTTTGGGTATAGAATAGTTCTGTATCTTTATTTTGTATTGTCAACAGCCACCTTTTAGGTATAGAATAGTTCTGTATCTTCATATGGTATTGTCAACAGCAACGTTTTAGGTATAGAATAGTTCTGTATTTTCATATTTTATTTTCAACAACCACCTTTTAGGTATAGATTAGTGTTGTATCTTCATATGGTATTGTCAACAGCCCCACCTTTTAGGTATAGAATAGTTCTGTATCTTCATATGGTATTGTCAACAGCCACCTTTTAGGTATAGAATAGTTCTGTATCTTCATATTGAATTGTCAACAGCCACCTTTTAGGAATAGAATAGTGTTGCATCTTCATATTGTATTGTCAACAGCCACCTTTTAAGTATAGAATAGTTCTGTATCTTCATATTGAATTGTCAACAGCCACCTTTTAGGAATAGAATAGTTCTGTATCTTCATATGATATTGTCAACAGCCACCTTTTAGGTATAGAATAGTTCTGTATCTTTATATTTTATTATCAACAACCACCTTTTAAATAGATTAGTGTTGTATCTTCATATGGTATTGTCAACAGCCATGTTTTAGGTATAGAATAGTTCTGTATCTTCATATGATATTGTCAACAGCCACCTTTTAGGTATAGAATAGTTCTGTATCTTCATATGGTATTGTCAACAGCCACCTTTTAGGTATAGAATAGTTCTGTATCTTCATATGGTATTGTCAACAGCCACCTTTTAGGTATAGAATAGTGTTGCATCTTCATATTGTATTGTCAACAGCCACCTTTTAAGTATAGAATAGTTCTGTATCTTCATATTGAATTGTCAACAGCCACCTTTTAGGAATAGAATAGTTCTGTATCTTCATATGATATTGTCAACAGCCACCTTTTAGGTATAGAATAGTTCTGTATCTTCATATGTTATTGTCAACAACCACCTTTTAGGTATAGATTAGTGTTGTATCTTCATATGGTATTGTCAACAGCCATGTTTTAGGTATAGAATAGTTCTGTATCTTCATATGATATTGTCAACAGCCACCTTTTAGGTATAGAATAGTTCTGTATCTTCATATGGTATTGTCAACAGCCACCTTTTAGGTATAGAATATTTCTGTATCTTCACATGGTATTGTCAACAGCCACCTTTTAGGTATAGAATAGGTCTGTATCTTCATATGGTATTGTCAATGGCCACCTTTTCAAAGCACTCTTAAACATTGTTAAAAGTCTACTAGCTTTCACTAAATTAAGAATTATATTGAAAATTGTATATGCCAAATACAAAAAACTCTTTTTAAGCAAGATGCAATTAGGCTTTGATAAACAAGTGAATGTTGTTTGAAGTTTGTCTTGTTACCTGGTTGTGAAAAATGTCCAGAGTTGGACTTGTGTTGCCACTCAACTTATAAAACGTAGAATATCTTTAATACATATAAATCTCAAAGTTAGAATTTTGTGATTAATAAAAAGAGAAAATGAGTGTTTAGAAAAATGTTGTCTGTAATATTAACTATAATAATATTGCGGCAATGTATTTCTTTTGCAAAATTATGATAAAATTTAAATTATAAACTTAAGAATTACTATATAAAGTTAAACCGTATTCATGTTTGGAATTAATCCAAGAATAATAATGACTTATGTCGTAATATATGTCTTTAAAATTTCAGTATATATTACGGTTTCAAATTCTAAAGTTGAATAAATGTTGAAAAATATACTTTTCCAAAAATACTGAACCTTGACTGTTATTATCTTGTGATTTATTGATTTAACATGTTATAGTATTATTTTATAGTTAATTTAGAGTTAATCATAAATAACCTGAATTGATGAGTAAATGAGTAAATAATATTATAACTTTTATAGAGTAACTGAAACTTTTATTGTACTATTTGTAAGTGTCTTGCCTTCGGCAAAGAGAGGCTTAATTGAATAAAAAAACTAAATTATTGTAATTGTGAAGTTTATTTTTTTATTATAAAATTTCCAATAAGAGAATGTTTAAAAAATTATATATTCTCATGTTGTTAGCCATAAACGTAGAATTAATTAATCATTCCAACCTCCAAGTTTTTCGGATTCTTCTATAAATCCAGGACAGCCGTCTGCCACATTAATACTTAAAAGAAGTGCAAAGGCACTCCTTGCAAAACAATGAAAACCAAGGAAAATTTGTAATCAGCCATTTTTAGAACTTAGATTTAGCAGTTAAAAATATATACCAGATTTTTACTGAATTTACATTAAATTAAAGTTAAAACTTAAACTAAACACTGCCTTGATTTTAATGTCTACGCTAACGAACTGTACGACTTGAAAAGTGAATGAAAAAAGATATGTCGTTCTTTTATCTTTTTATTAATAGAAGCACATATATTTAGTAAGACTGCTTAGGTTATAGTGTTTTAGTGTTTTATTATGGATTATATTTATGGCTAATAAATACATTGTGGCTACCTAACAGCTAAACAAATTCATCTTGACGTGTAAAATTGAAAAATATTTTGAATATGCAAATAGTATGCAAATACTGATTTTATTTTTTATAAACATAATCGCACATTGGAAGTAACTAACCACACTTGAAGTCCTCGTGGCCAGTACAAACTTACTTATCAGTTAAGATTCTTACAAATAAAAATAGAATTTGGCATTGGTGTATATTTAAAGGGATTCAGTGAAACAGATAAAATATTTTTTAGGAGAATCCATGCCACTTTTTCTAGGGGGATGAACTCTTTAATGATAACAGTATTTCGTTAATGAAATATAATACATTTCATATAATTATATAAATGTATTATATTTACAATGTAAGTTTAATGGATAGCTGTTAAGCCTTAATGTTGTTGTTAATAAATGTTTCGGTGGTATTACGTACACTTAGGCATGGAATTACTTTAGTTTTGCTTTCTTAAGAGGCAATACACTGTGTATTGGAAGTGTGATTAAAATGATATCGGAATTATCATTAACAATTATAGGTCAACAGCATTAACAAAATTTCAATATTAAGAGTTCCTCCACACAGGCTTAGCCTTGGAGGTTTACATCTTTATTTTCTCAGCAGGAGTATTTTTTTCTTTTTAGTTTCCTTTTCAATATTCTAGGTCAGACTTGGTATTGTATATTTATGTGTGTGTATATGAGGGATTTCATTGTTTGTTCTGTACTTGACTGTATGTGATTTGTTGTTAATTATTGTGATTGTTACTTAAATTATGTTTTTGTAGTGGAAGCAATATGTACATATGTAATTTTTGAGATGAATAAAGATTTTATTATTAATATATTATTAGTAATCGTATTTCATACTTTTTTTTAAATCCCACATAAAAATAGATTTTACTAAACATAAGCTATGCTCTTAGGAAATAAATATGCTATTTATTTCGAAAAATATCACATCCGGTACTATACTAAAGTTTAAATTCATTATGTCTATATTAAATAATTATTAAGAGATTTGTGTTAAAAGTTAAACATTTTTTTTTTATGTAAAAGATTTTTTTAAGAGTGCCACAGTTTATTTCGACTTATGCTCTACAAATAAACGTGATAAGAGGATTATTCATTTAGTAAGTTTCTGTTTTTAATCAGTAATTATGTCTCTCATATAAGAATTGTTAAATATTTGCACTAACGTAAATTTGAATTAGAAATTTAATTACTTGGCTTTACATGTACATAAAATACTCCTAGATTTAAAATACCTCCTGAATTAAGTACGAATGCTATACATATTACGTCACGTTCACGGCCTTGGGGGTCCAAAGTCCGCCAGCAACTTCGTTAACATCACTTAAGTGTGATACACAGCTATCCTCAGTGGGCGATATAACTCACAACCCAAGCGTGAACTCCAACAAAGCCACACATTTGAGGGTCTCCACCGTGACATTTGTTACATACTACATGGTTGCTGTGGGTCATGCTGCTGTCCACAACAACATACCAACTCATCTACACACACAGCGGTCATCTTATGTAACAAGTACTTTTGTGACTGTTACATACTACATGGTTGCTGTGGGTCATGCTGCTGTCCACAACAATATACCAACTCATCTACACACACACAGCGGTCATCTTATGTAACAAGTACTTTTGTGACTGTTACATACTACATGGTTGCTGTGGGTCATGCTGCTGTCCACAACAATATACCAACTCATCTACACACACAGCGGTCATCTTATGTAACAAGTACTTTTGTGACTGTTACATACTACATGGTTGCTGTGGGCCATGCTGCTGTCCACAACAATATACCAACTCACCTACACACACAGCGGTCATCTTATGTAACAAGTACTTTTGTGACTGTTACATACTACATGGTTGCTGTGGGTCATGCTGCTGTCCACAATAACATACCAACTCATCTACACACACAGCGGTCATCTTATGTAACAAGTACTTTTGTGACTGTTACATACTACATGGTTGCTGTGGGTCATGCTGCTGTCCACAACAATATACCAACTCACCTACACACACAGCGGTCATCTTATGTAACAAGTACTTTTGTGACTGTTACATACTACATTGTTGCTGTGGGTAATGCTGCTGTCCACAACATCATACCAACTCACCTACACACACAGCGGTCATCTTATGTAACAAGTACTTTTGTGACTGTTACATACTACATGGTTGCTGTGGGTCATGCTGCTGTCCACAACAATATACCAACTCATCTACACACACAGCGGTCATCTTATGTAACAAGTACTTTTGTGACTGTTACATACTACATGGTTGCTGTGGGTCATGCTGCTGTCCACAACAATATACCAACTCATCTACACACACAGCGGTCATCTTATGTAACAAGTACTTTTGTGACTGTTACATACTACATGGTTGCTGTGGGTCATGCTGCTGTCCACAACAATATACCAACTCATCTACACACACACAGCGGTCAACTCATGTAACAAGTACTTTTGTGACTGTTACATACTACATGGTTGCTGTGGGTCATGCTGTTGTCCACAACAATTTACCAACTCATCTACACACACAGCGGTCATCTTATGTAACAAGTACTTTTGTGACTGTTACATACTACATGGTTGCTGTGGGTCATGCTGCTGTCCACAATAACATACCAACTCATCTACACACACAGCGGTCATCTTATGTAACAAGTACTTTTATGAATGTTACATTTAATTCCTTTTAACAGTAAATGTACAGTTTTTTTCTAATCACACATTGCTGCTGTTTTACCGGTTATTTTTAATATGAAATTATCTAGATATATTAGGACACACGTTTTCCTGTGCTGCTGACCATAAAAATAGACCAAACCACGAATTCCAAATATTTTTAAGTGGCTGTCCCGGTCGGATAAGAGTTGGTGCCTGGATTTTCAACATTGTCTAATATCCTAGCCGGATAAATAACCTAAGTATTTATAGATACAAAATACCAATACTTCATGGATGATAATATTTTTCAGTCTTGTGGAACACTGTTATGAAAGAAAGAAAATTGTCATCAGTACCAAAATCATAATTAGTTAAGACTGTTACATTCAACTTTTTAAGTTTTTCAAAAGGTCTCGGAAAACTATGACATTTTTTATAATCATTGAGTCATGTTACCTCCAAATAGTTCAAGATCCCAAATAGTTCCAGTTTAGTGTTGTATTCCTGATACCTCAGCAAAGTTTGTATTTGGTGGTTTACTACATGTTTATGAGCATTAGCTGTGCTAAACCGTAAAAGCTTATCATCTTTATACTTATTCAAAGTATATATGGTTTCCGATAACTCTTCTAGTTTGAAAGTCCCTAACTGTTTCTCACCAGAGTTATTCATAAATACATGGTAATCCTTCCTTTTCCACAGGACCAAAATGTAAACTTTTCACCCACTGCAAATGTTACATCCTACAAATGTGTATATAGACAAGTTTACTTAGCCAAATTTGTTTTAAAATATCCTCATTAAAAACGTTTCCTCTCATTTCTCTGATTGCAGCACTAAGAGGGTTTCAGGAAACTATTGGGCACAGTTTAAATTGTGAATATAAAATGTGCAACTGGACATTGGAAAATGGTTACTCTTAGTACAGTATACATTCCAATAAAGACCTTGCACCCTGAAGAGAGTCTAAACGGGAAACTGCAGCCGCTTAAAGTGCATAAGAAGTAGGAGGAAATCAATGAAATCCTTAGTTTCAATACTTAACGTTTTATTGTTAACTATTTACAATCTATATTTACACATTGTTGCTGAGTGGAGGTCTTCATCGATCCTCTTCCAGCCTGAAACAGGTACGAGTTATATATGTCAGATACTAGTACGTTTCTGTCTAAAACTAATAAAAGTAAATTAGAATACTAACTGAAGCAAAGTGTCATAAACAGATTTTATATGTTAGAGTTGATGTATTGTAATCAATGATATTTAAGTAATATTATTAATTCAACCTCAGCTAACTTCTTATGTGAAATGGTGGCTTGTGTATTTGTGACCTTTGTAAGTTTTCTTTAAATCTTTGATATAGATTTACTCTAAAATTTCATTTTATGCCATAAACTGTGTTTTAACCAAAAAGCTACAAACTTTTTAAATTTGTAAGACTTTTTGGAATTATTCTTTAGGCAAAATATAAGGTAACTGGAAACCAGGCTATAAAAAACATGTAACCTGTAATAAATTCATGTAATATTAATGATTCTTAACTAACAATGTTGTTTTTAAACTGTAAAGAATTGTAATCAGCTGTACATAAAATATGTGAAAGCTTATTAAATCTAGAAAGTTTATGTATTTTCGAACTAAACTAGTAACCATGTACGACAGTTTCTTTTTTCTATAATGGGTTTATTTCTCACACATATTTTTTATATTCAATAAACATATAAGTAATATACATTCTTATTCATTTGTATGCAATGCACAAGATTAAAATTTAGAAATCATAACTATGATAGTTCTAATTAATTTAATAATTCTAATAAATTATAAAATGTGACAATTATAAATATATATTACCTTGGGTAACATCAGATGGGTTACACCATGTTGGTATTTACAGAAGCAGACTTTTTTGGTTTTTTTGTGTGATGATTCAGTTTCACACATTTGTATAGAGATCATTATTCTGTAACACGAAATAAAAGTTAAAATACAAGGAACTGTTATTACTACCCATTATTTTAATCAAATTTCAAATTCTAGTTTGTTTCTGAAAGACCCTTTTGATATCCGTAGAATTAACTAATATTGAGGATTGCTTGCAAGGTGCGCGACAGTGGATTCTCTTCAGTTCTCGGAATGGAGAATGTATTTTCCAAAAAATTTACGTGCCTCATCTAACACTAGATGAAGACTTGATTTACGATCTACGCGATGAAGTCTATGGCTTAGAATCCGCTTGTACGGCTCTCTCATTTGCCACATATCTAAAAGTATGAGTTTATAATAATATTCATTTGAATAAATAACACGCAATTCCTGGTATATGTTTGTTCATTGAGACTTACAAAAAGTCATAAGAAACTGAATAAATGAATTTATTGATGGGCTCTTTTAGATGTATACATTTAATACTTTGGTATAACTTCTTAGTTTAGAAGCAATCAATTTTGTACTCGAGTCATAATAAACATTTCTCGTACCTCGTAGTGAAACTGGTTATACCATTCTTTACTTAACACAGAGCAAGTAACGCGTAAACACAACAAGTCAAACAAACAAATTCTATAGTGACCTTAAGGCATGACCCTCCTTAAGGAGCACGTTACTCTCAACTCTTTGCTTTGATTGTAAAAGGAGTTTTAATACTGCAAGTATGTAGGCTCACCAATCGCTAACATCTCCGTATGGAGAGAACACGCTGTACATACATGATTTAATTAATCCACTAACGGGCAAATACACTTCCTATTTAAAGTTACATTATATTCTTTATATTTATACAGTTATATTGTTTTGACAAATATTCAGTATAAACATAAAGTTTAGGTTATGACTTTATTTAAAATCTATTATATCTATACTATTTTTCGGTGACCAAAATTAACGACATGTCATAATGTCTTCACGAATATGTCTTGGAGGAAGTTTATAAAGGAATTAGAAGTTTAAGGGAAGTTTAAGCCACACATATTTTTTTAAAGAACTAACTTACGGATTAACCTAAAACTTAAATTCCTATCTTCGTTTGTCACAATGTGCGGAATTTAAATTCTGTCAAAATAACGTTATGACCGCTCATAACGTTATTTTTACAGAATTTAAATTCCGCACATTGTGACAAACGAAGATAGATATTTGCTCAGTGTCCGTACAGTGGTCCTAATAAATTACAAAGCTATGATGACTTCGTGAGTTTAAAACTAATAAGTGAAATGGGATGAGTAACAAAAGAATTCGGGAACAAACCCCCCCCCCCATTGACCTAACTGTGCTTTTCTATATAGTCACCTATTTTTCTATACGTTTTAGGTACTGTGGAACCTTTTTTCAATCTGGCGTCAGATCATTAAGCTATTCTCAAATTTCTTTTTTCAAACCACCCTTGTTCCAAAAGTGTTTTCCTCTGTGACTGAAAAACAAGTATAAAGCACTTGATGCAAGTTTAGAGCAGTTAGGTACATGCAAGAAAACATGCCATGGAAACTTATCAAGCAGATGCGGATCTGATGAGGGTCTGCGGAAGTGTTTGCCAACTTTCCTCTCCCTTTCAAATTCGCCTCTGAGCTAGTTCCCTAGCTGAGACCATGATCCAAGGAGTGGTAATCTATCCACAATACCCCAAGTAATCTCACAATAATGTCATAACTGTTCCAACTGATTCCACAATTATCACGGCTTTAGTGACTAATTCAGTACTTTTTCACCACACTCTATATTTTGCTTTCGATCTTCCAAGTATAGATCCATGTCTCATCACTTGTCAGTAGTTAGTTGAATAAACCGTTTTCCTCTTCGACAAAAATTCCTAAAAATTCCGTAAAAATCAATAACACTGTGTATGAATGTCGCAGATGGTTCTCGGAGCAAACAGGATTAACATAAGCCCGTAAGAATATTAAAAATTGGAAACAACACACAAACGCTAATTCCCTACGAATCCCAGACTTTTCCCGTCTTCCACCAAGATTTCAAAAAAATATCTTATGTTATATGTTTATGTATATTAAAATTTCCAAAAATTAAAATCTCAAACTCCTTTCGTATTTTATCGTAAACCAAGTAAATTTGCAACTATCCTTTCAGTACGTCTATTTTATGTATGTTATTAGCTATGAAATTTGACACAAAAACTAAATAACACAAATCAATACTACTAAAAAATATATATTGGTTAACAAAAAAGTAATCACATAACTGAACTAAAACTGCCTTGTTTCTTGAAAATTTTTAACACTGTTTATACAAAACTAAATACAACCACAAAGAAAAAAGAAACAGAGGTCGCTCTCATATGGCCGCAGCAAACGCCCCAGTGGCAGTTATAAATATATTACAACTAATGTAATTATTTATAAATCTTAATTAATAATTATTACATTACCCAAGAGGATATGGGGGGATTAAGGGAGGGGCTGATAAGGTTCTTTTCCTATTTATAACTAATGTATACCATCCCCACAGCAAACTGGAGAACTAACTGCTCGACACACTAACGCGACACAAATCAGCGTACTATTGAATGTGACCTCTGTTTCTTTCTTCTCTGTGCTACAATCAGGTCACAACTTACCTTTTTCATATTTATAGTTTACTTCCATAAAATCAAGCTCTGATTCTAGTATGATACTAGAATAATATAACTGTATTTGGTCTATAATATATTAACCCATAAATTAAGTTACGTCTTCATTCCTCCCCTGAAACAGTCAAGAATGTTTTTTTCAATCAAAAACATTTAAAACAAACCAAAATGACTAATAATACAGTCAGTAGCAATTTTCAAGCACATGAAAGTCCTAAAAATGTATGTTATAATTTTCGGTCATACATCTACTGAAGTTAATTTGGTTAACCACTTCTGGTGTTGTGATTACTGCCTTTAATGGATGTTCTATTAACATATATGTACAGAATAGGATTATTCTGTAGTATTAAATAGAAGACGCGTTTAAGAATGAGAATAATCCTCTAATAGAAGAAAACATTAAACATATGTCATATAGATATAAGACATATAATTTACTTTGAACAATGTCTAGATTAGCCACAGGTAAGTTTATGTTAGTCAAAATTGACGGTAGCTAAATTTAAGCAACTAAAATTCAATTATTTAAGTGTTACTATCTGTTGGATCTTCCCCATGGCTGGTGAAGGTCAGAAATCCAGACCCTCTGCCCTTCAGGGGAAGGAGAGTGTCAAGTTAGAAACGAGAAGCAACGGACGCACTCAGCACCATCCTCCTTCTAATTTAGTTCATTTCATTCCATTTTAACTGTCATAATTATTCTAGATTAGTTTCCGGTATTATATTCATTGTTTTATTCATTCATCTAAATTATAACAGTTCATATTAAGTGTTTAGTAAACAGTAATTTTTACATTCCATTTTCAATATTTTATTCTTTAAACCTACTAACTAACCACCGTTGCGCTTCAGCGTGCAACCGAACACTTTCAGTAATAAATAATTTATCGTCAAGTGTCAGGGGTAATTATATCAATGATTTTTTATCCAATTAAAATACTGAAAAATCAGCTGATATTTTCAATTTACTTTAAGATAGTATATATAAACATAATATTTTTTACTTTAAATTGTGTTACTAGTAAATAGAATAATTACTTTTTCTAAATAAATGACTCAAAAGGACTGTTTGAAATTCAATCCTACATTGGATATGAAATTATGTATAACTAATGCTAATGTTTTCAGTAGATGGATAATTAGGAAATCTGAGTACACCAATGATTCAGAAATGTCTACCATTATGGAAGAAATAAAGATGCATTCATATTCATGTAAATACCTATTGTGTCGATATTATTGGGGAATATTAGATCTAAGCATATAGTATAACATCGTAAAGTAGAGTTTCGTATAATCAAAATGAAAGAATAGCAGAGGTAAGAATGGAAAGCATTTATAAACACGGGACTATACTGTACGTATAGATTTACCCTGAAAAATTAAAAATTACGAGATGGACTTCTGTAAAACAAATATTTAAAATGTGTAATCTAACAAAACTAGTCAGTTTCTACTATCTGAGAGTAAAAATATTAAAATACTTTCTCATTGTCAAACTAACATTAAAATATCAGTTCTGGGCTTTGGCCGTTTGGCTGTTTGTTTGTAATTGTTTGTAGCAAGATGGAAACTGTGTTTATAGTCTAGTCTTAAATTGTACAATACCTAGATAACAAATATATTTAATGTTACGATAAAATGCCACTTGTGAGACTTGTGAGAAAAATTACAAAACGAAAAACATTCATGGTTTAAAAAGCTCAATTGGCAGAAATCAATTTTGTATTTTGAAAAGAGGGAAAACAATATACAATAAAATGCTTCAAAAACGTGAATTTTACACACAGTTGGTTCTCGAAGCAAACAGGATTAACATAAGCACGTAAGAATATTACAAATTGGAAACATGAATTTTACACACAAATCACTACGTGAAAAATAAGACGTAAACCACTATATCACTGCTAAAGCATTACCTTAACAATAAGTATTCTAGATCCCTAGTTAGTTATTACCTAAATTATTAAATAAACATAAAATCCTACCTCAACTATACTATTAAAAGGACATAGAGGGGCAATCATACGCTAATTTAGCATAATACTGGCTTGTTTTCACGCTTCAATTTTGTCCTGACTCTAAATGGGCCAGTTAATGCTGTAGTTGTTTTTCATTTACCTGTGTACCTGTGTTTTTCATTTTCCAAATGTGTTTGGAGTGTGGTAATTGTTATTGTTGAGTGTTCATTGACTTCTGTTTCATGTTGTCCCACAACAGCACGAAGTCATTAGATCGTGCGTGTTACATTAAGTATATACTCATTATAATTTTGTTTCACATTTATTTTGTTTTCTTTAGACTTCAATAGGTATTGTATGTAAATCCTTACTCATACAAAAGCCGGCAATTGTATGAGTAAGGCATTTTTATAATAATTCTACTTTTTTAATTCTGTAATTTTAACAACATATAATTATACAAAATGTTTCTAAACGTTTATCGTTTTGTTTTCTTCTATTTTTCATTGTTATGTTTTTTTTAATATTATACTGTTTGGATTAATGATTTCAAAATTAAAGTTTCTGTAATTAAATATTTGAAACTAAGAAATAACGAGTGTTTTACGTGAGATTTTAAAATGGAAATATTGAATTTGATTCTAAAATTAAAATTATGAAAAATTACTTTTTTAAATGATAGTAAATGTTTACAAACGATGAGGTTAGGAAGATGAAGTCCTCTCTTGCACTTAACTACATGAAGTTTAAAGTGAATACAGTACATAAAACATTCTAAATAAGACACACGCTAACTGTCTAGTCAATAAACATTGAAACACTTATCTTATCACCCAGTCTGATGTGTGTAGACTGTAGAGTGTAATGGCTTCCAATGTCCACGAACAATTACAGGCACTTTGGTAAATGGGTTGTTTACTATCGTCCATTATCTTCATTCATATAACTATCAATATTTGCGTTGATCACGAAGTGTGTTCTAATTGCATTAAGGCAGTGTATTCATGCTTAAGTTCACAGTTCGTTAGAAGAAAATATACATTTATTTATACTATTTTATTCAACCCGAGATAAACAGCTCAAAACATGCTCTTGACTCGTACCTCTGAACGTGTTAGGGCGTGTTTCAATTTAATGCATGTTCAAACATGCTAATCAGATACAATCCTAGAACTGATATTTTAATGTTAGTTTGACAATGAGGAAATATTTTAACATTTTTACTCTCAGAAAGTAGAAACATTTTAAATATTTGTTTTACAGAAGTCCATCTCGTAATATCTCATATTTCCAGTGTAAAACTATATGTACCGTACCGTGTTTCTAAATGTTTGCCATCAAGCTTAGTCAAAAAAAGGCATGCTTCACTTTTGGTTTATATTACATCTATGTTAAAGCACATAGAATAAAGAAACAGAGATCGCACCCAACAGTGCACTGAATTTGTGTTGATTTAGTGTTTCAATTAGTCATTTATCCAGTTTTCCATACGGTAGGCAGGGCCAGCACCTTGTCAGTCCCATTTTAAGTACTGTACTTACTTCCACCATGGTCTTTCCCTCTCTTAATTCTCAAGGATAAACGTATTAATTATCACTACAGATGTTTAAATATGCACATTACTTGAAATCTATTTATCGCCTCTTGCTGTTATGATAAAGCGACCTCTGTTTATTTCTTCTATGTGGTTAAAAACACTTTATTCATTTTTATATAGTTCACTACGTTTATCTAATGAATTCATCACTGCATTCACATTATCTTTGTAGGTAGTTGGACTTATCAATGTCTTATAATTTGTTATTTATTTCTAATAATCCAAATCCCGTAGTTAATGGCCTTAGTTAAAGCTATTTTTACCAGTAGCCATTAAAAAAAATATTATTTTTTATAAATATGATATTATTTGTTATATTATATTATATTTTTAAAATATAATAATAAAATATTATTAAATTTTTATATACAGTAAAAAATATAACTGTATGTACGAATTTACTTTAGGTTCCTCAACAATGCAAAGAAGTAATATATATTTATTTCGATTTATTATTAACAAATGGATATATTTATGTCAAATAAAATTAGTGTTGACCTTATCGTATCTTTTATTACTTTCAGCTTTTTTACGCGTTTAATCCACAGTTTCGTGAAATCGAACTAAAATTTATAAATATACGACGTTGTCGCAGTTATATAATTAATTATGTAGGTCAAAGCATTCGCTTAGTTCTTCATTTCGTGCACAACTTCTTCAAATTACGAATTGCATACTAGCCGTCTCTTTTCGATTACAATCGACTGTGAATTGAGCTTGAATACTTCAAATATTTTCCCCACATAATTAATATTAACAATTCTCCTACTGATAAACAAAGTTAATAATATGACGTTTTATGTGTGAGACCCCTCATTGTTCTAAAGCTCTATAGAACAATTATGTAGTATATATCAACAATGTAAAACTAAAAAACAAATCTAACCTCGAGATACCGAGCTCATCTATCCTCCTCACTGTACTCCCGCAGCAGCTCGCTGTACGACCTCAGGTCATCGCTGAACTGTGCCACTACAGCGCTGATCCACGCCATCTCTGCACTGTGCGTCAACAGTTCCTCAGCCAGCACCGCAGCGCCGATGCTGTACCACGCGAACTCCTCGCCCAGTATCGACATGTGGACGTCGTACTTGACGCGTGAGTACAGCTCCTGACTGAACAGGGCCAAGTCCTCACTGTACTCCAGAGCCTCCTTGCTGGACGCGGACAGCTGGTCGCTGTAATACTGGAGATCATCGCCGTACTCGCGCAGCTTGTCCCCATGAGTCGATAACTGCTCTATGAACGTCTCCAAGCAGTCTTCGACCCAGTGAATCTCAGCCTAAGATCACGGATATTTGTTTAGGGAAGAAATAAAACCCACTTAAGGGGTGTTTACAGTATGGCCTAAGTTACTTGTATATACGCTCTTGGATTGAACTATTGTCATTGGTGTTTTTATTTCTTCAAAAATATTATTTATTCTGTCAAATAACATTTCAATTTCTTCTTGATGCTAGTATTATTTCAGAAAATTTAACTCATCGAGTAAATATTTAATAATTAATTATAAGACACCGCATAATGGTTTGAATATATGGATAAAAATATGTGTGTACATCACACTGACAACAAGGAACTTTTTTTAATGAAAACAACTAACATATACATGAAAATCCTGTAGCATAACTGCATAATGTTCATTCAAATCTCCCTTCATAAAAAACAAAAAGAGAACAAAAAAATACTAGCCAAAAAATCACTCAGATGAACAGAACAAGTCAAAGTAGCAATGAACTGGCATTAAGCTCAGCTGTATACGTTTAGAAGGTTAGATGCATACTACACAACCTTCTTGACCCACCCACCCACCCATACACGTACAGTAGTATTAACTGTAATAAAGTTAAAATAAATAAGTGACTACTTTTGGAAAACAGATATGAATTTATTCCAACTCTGGTATTAAAGTAGAGGCTTACTAAAGTCCAATAAGATATTTTAAAATGTTTGAAGTCACTAACTAACTAATTGTGACATAGTCTAAGAAATGTTTAACTTGAGAAATATAAAGATATAATTTAAAAATGGGTACCTGCCCTAAACTACCCGATTTTGATAATTTTTATAAAAATTTAAATTTTAAAACCTGTATTTTGCAGTATTACGTTTTTTACTTTATTTGTTTACAGTAGGACACACCTAAGAGTTTTGCAAAACTTGGTGAGGGCTAAATTCTGTATACAAATAAGTTAAATAAATAAATACAATTTTAACTATTGTCAACATTTCTCGACATCAAACTTAGTTCGATGTTTTTAAAGATTTTAATTATTCTTATATAAGTTATTTATTGAAAAGTTCAAGATATTAATATTTCATTAAGAATATTATTAAGAATATCTTATTATGTATTCCTTTCAAAGAATATTTTAGAATTGGAGTCATCAAAGCAAAACAATAAAACTATAATCCAAACCTTACTAATGATGAAAACACTTACATATATGAGTGATAAATCCTCTACCGATTCCGGGAACAGAACCATTTTCAAGGCCTAAAACACAGGAAGCATTATTATTAGTATATAAATAGAACATAAACAAATAACAGTATTTAATCTAGGACTTCAAATACATACAAGTCAAATTTGGGACACGAATTTATTAAATCATACTTAAATCATGTATTACATATATAACAGTTCATTCCTGTTTCAATACACACGATATGTATCAATCCGTTTGAAAATTTGGTATAGGCAAATAAATATATACAGATCATTGGTACTATGTAAATATGAGACATTTTTAAATGGAGAAACAATTAGATGTACTAGTCATTACATAGGCTTAGGAAGGCTTCTTTTGTCCATGTGAAAAAAATATATTTAAAAAAAATCATAATAAAATGTATTTTCTAGCACTAATATTAGTCCTTTTTAGAATACACAATAACAACTATATTATAACAGGTATTATGACTTCTCCCAAGGTCCTGTACATTAGACACTCAAGGAGCCTACCCCTCCTCTATAATCATGTTACAGTATTGTGTTAGCAGGAATGAGTGTCTCACCTCTACCGTACTTGTTCAAGGTAAGGGTCAAGGTCAAACTCTCACTAATAGTGAGAACTCACGCCCCATCCGCTTCTCTATACATACACGTTTGTTAGTGACGACCCACCCACCTTCCCACACACAGTGACCTTCCCACCCTGTTCCCAAACTCCCAATTCAGGTGTGTTAGTGATGACTTACCCATACATGTGAGTTATTTATAACCACCCACCCTCCCTTACACATGTATTAGTGCTGACCCACTTACCCCCCATGCATGTGAGTTATTGATGACCACCCACCCTCCCTTACACATGTATTAGTGCTGACCCACTTACCCCCCATGCATGTGAGTTATTGATGACCACCCACCCTCCCTTACACATGTATTAGTGCTGACCCACTTACCCCCCATGCATGTGAGTTATTGATGACCACCCACCCTCCCTTACACATGTATTAGTGCTGACCCACTTATTCCCCATGCATGTGAGTTATTGATGACCACCCACCCTCCCTTACACATGTATTAGTGCTGACCCACTTACCCCCCATGCATGTGAGTTATTAATGACCACCCACCCTCCCTTACACATGTATTAGTGCTGACCCACTTACCCCCCATGCATATGAGTTATTGATGACCACCCACCCTCCCTTACACATGTGATAGTGATGGCCCAGCCACACTCCCATACACGTGAGTTAGTTATGACCTACCTACCCTCCCATACACGTGAGTTAGTGATGGCCCACCCTCCCATACACGTGTATTAGTGATGGCCCACCCACCCTCTCATAAAGGTGTGTTAGTCATGGCCCACCCGCCCTCCCATGAATGTGAGTTAGTGATGATTCTTATCAGGTCTGTCAGTACCGAGGTGAAGAGTCCATTACTTGTCTTTTCCTCTCTGATCCCTCTTTACAAATACATCAATAAACATTGTTATGCATTTCGCGTCTGTAGGCCTTCATTGTGTGTCTGCTAGTGTTCAAATATTAATGAGTGTTATCCTGTAATCGTGTAAGTTAGTCAGTTATCGTTGATCGATTTTTTACAGAAGCAAGGCATATTGGCCGAAATTATTTCAATATTATAAATATAATGCAAATTTAGAATGAACATAATTATTTTGGTGGATTTCAAATTTTAAAAAAGTCTGTACATCTCATAGAACACGCACTACTTTAATTAATTAATTATTTATATTATTTTTAGCACAGCAATCAGAAACATAAATTATAATATATTCCCATTTTCTTCGATATTATATCTTTGTCGTATTGAAGTCACGTTTTATATTAACTGCGCACATTCCCAGTAATCTCCTTCATCATTTATTTGCAAAACAAATTTCTTTGGGTTGCATTTCGGAAATAACCACATGATGGAGTATTAGCACGTTAGTAATTAAATTGAAATGTGACTTCAAAATATTTATTGCCAAAAAATCAACTAGGCTTCAAAGTTGGAACAACTTTCTGGTGTCAGGCCTACACTGTCATTGGTGGGGAATGAACCTTCTTCGTAGAGAGTGAACTATGTTGAGTCACATTCGCACAGGTGTGGGAAGATATAATAACTACTGGAAATAAAAGTGGGAATAGTCGATCAAGAATGTGTATTGTCGTTGATCAATATACATGAAATAGGCATTGTCATACATTAGTTTATTGAAATTCCTATTTTAGATTATATGTTAAGGCTCTCAAAATTCTTCGATTGAATAATATGGGTTATCTACTAGACATACAAAAATATAGGTTATCTACTAGACATACAAAAATATTGGTTATCTACTAGACATACAAAAATATGGGTTATCTACTAGAAACACAAAATCTGATCTTTAAATCTAGTAGAGTTAGATTCTAGTCTTAGAGACTCAGGCAGCTTATTATAGAACCTGTCCGAGCGTACTTTTTCCTCTAGTGTTGTGAGTATGAATTTCCGCCTGGCGTGACATTTGTGAAGATTAGTTTTTGTGTATACTAGTACATTGTAGCTATAAAGATTTGCTACTGTGCATATTTTCAATTTAACAAAGAGCGGCTTGCAGTGGTCCACTGCAATGACTGCGGAGCTGACTCTCGGATCGTTAATCACTTACTGTCGCCGCAGAAATTATGGTCCCCTGAGTTTAAGCTTTAAATACAAGCGAACCGTTCGTGCTAGAATAAAGCAATTTACACCATTATTTAGCGTCTTTAATTCTGCGTTCATACATATATCCAAATAAATTTTAGCATAACTTATGTAAAACGTAGATGAAGGTATGTAGAAAAAGTCCCGTTTTATCACTCCTTTGTACTGAAGTTCGACTTTAAACAATTACTGTTTTAAAACCACTGGACAAATCTTTGTGAAATTTTTATACCATATTACACAACTCATAAGTAATGTAAATCTCAAGTTTTAAATTTTTATTTCATTTTTTATATAATCTGCTGTAGATTTTGTAAACGAAAATTATCTCAGCACTCCTTTGTCCGATATAACTGGCTTTCAGCTTGTTTTAAAAAATAAGTTCTTCACATATAAAGTTATTTATAACTGTTTATTTCTTAATTCATTGCGTTATTACGTGTTATTTGAAACAGAGTAAATGTGCAATGAAGCGTGAACTCATCGTGCCGCTCGGGGTGGAAGTACAGTCTACCCTGATGACTATGGCTGTAACCGTAGTCTAAACTAACTCAAACAAACAAAAGTGTACGAAACATTTCCAATCAGCTTTTTTCATGAGGGCTTTGGACCTCCAACGGCAGCTTTATAAATGTTTTTGTTTTTATATTTTGTGGTTTTTTTTTTTTTTTTGTTTTTTACATTTTAACTTTTTTTTTTTTATTTATTACAACATTTATGGAGATACAAGTATTACAAATAAATTAATTGTCATAATCTGAGAAGTCGCCTTCTACTTCTATATCGTCATCGTTATTTTCTGATTCAGATTCTTGCAAATTAATAATAATTGGTTGCACTAGCGGAATTTCATCATAAAGATGGTCTTTCTCCCAGTATTCTACTTTCTTTGCATGTTCGACACATTTTGGCCAAAGGTCAGGTGTCACTGATTGTAATATTTCATTACATAAATCTAGGGTAACGTTTACTAAGTTTCCTTTCTCTTCTGTGTTTGATCTATTTATTTTTGCAGCCTTATTTTTCACATGTGCCCAAATAAGTTCTATTGCATTCAGTTCGCAGTGTGCAACTGGCAACCATATCAGCTCTACATCTGACCCTTTTTTACCATCTACCCAGTACCTTTTTTACCCACTAAACAAAGCTGGGCTCCTTCTAAAAATCCTTTCTCAATACCAATATGCAAAATAATGACTCGCTGACAGATCTAAAAAAACAAATAGCACTTACAATCATTGCAAGTTCGCCCTCGGTAAACGGTGATCTTGGAGGCATCTTGATGTCGCTGTAAACTCGGTAAGAGCAGTGTGACAACTGTTACCAATAATCAGTCATTAGGCCGACGTTTGTTTGAGTCAGTTTATAACTCATCTTGTACAAATGCTTCTACATTCCCGGTGACTCATTGTGAGTGCAAGAGGGTGATGACCGGCCACAGCCATAGTCATCAGGGTAGACTGTACTTCCACCCCGAGCGGCGCGATGAGTTCACGCTTCAGCGCACATTTACTCTGTTTCAAAGAACACGTAATAACGCAACATTCGAATTAAGAAATAAACAGTTATAAATAATTTTATATGTGAAGAATTTATTTTTTAAAACAAGATGAAAGCCAGTTATATCGGACAAAGGAGTGCTGAGATAATTTTCGTTTACAAAATCTACAGCAGATTCTATAACAAAAAATGAAATAAAAATTAAAAAATTGGGATTTACATTATTTATGAGTTGTATAATATGGTATAAAAATTTCACAAAGATTTGTCCAGTGGTTTTAAAACAGTAATTGTTTAAAGTCGAACTTCAGTACAAAGGAGTGCTAAAACGGGACTTTTTCTACATACCTTCATCTACGTTTTACATAAGTTATGCTAAAATTTATTTGAATATATGTATGAACGCAAAATTAAACACGCTAAATAATGGTGTAAATTGTTTTATTCTAGCACGAACGGTTCGCTTGTATTTAAAGCTTAAACTCAGGGGACCATTATTTCTGCGGCGACTAGTAGTTTTAATGTCTGCTCAATACGCTTTTTTTCAAATGAGATCAGCTGATGGTCGTTCAGATGAAGAGACAAGTGTTGAATTACGAGTGAGAGAGAGAGAGAGAGAGAGAGAGAGAGAGAGAGAGAGAGAGAGAGAGAGAGAGAGAGAGAGAGAGAGAGAGAGAGAGAGAGAGAGAGAGAGAGAGAGAGAGAGAGAGAGAGAGAGAGAGAGAGAGAGAGAGAGAGAGAGAGAGAGAGAGAGAGAGAGAGAGAGAGAGAGAGAGAGAGAGAGAGAGAGAGAGAGAGAGAGAGAGAGAGAGAGAGAGAGAGAGAGAGAGAGAGAGAGAGAGAGAGAGAGAGAGAGAGAGAGAGAGAGAGAGAGAGAGAGAGAGAGAGAGAGAGAGAGAGAGAGAGAGAGAGAGAGAGAGAGAGAGAGAGAGAGAGAGAGAGAGAGAGAGAGAGAGAGAGAGAGAGAGAGAGAGAGAGAGAGAGAGAGAGAGAGAGAGAGAGAGAGAGAGAGAGAGAGAGAGAGAGAGAGAGAGAGAGAGAGAGAGAGAGAGAGAGAGAGAGAGAGAGAGAGAGAGAGAGAGAGAGAGAGAGAGAGAGAGAGAGAGAGAGAGAGAGAGAGAGAGAGAGAGAGAGAGAGAGAGAGAGAGAGAGAGAGAGAGAGAGAGAGAGAGAGAGAGAGAGAGAGAGAGAGAGAGAGAGAGAGAGAGAGAGAGAGAGAGAGAGAGAGAGAGAGAGAGAGAGAGAGAGAGAGAGAGAGAGAGAGAGAGAGAGAGAGAGAGAGAGAGAGAGAGAGAGAGAGAGAGAGAGAGAGAGAGAGAGAGAGAGAGAGAGAGAGAGAGAGAGAGAGAGAGAGAGAGAGAGAGAGAGAGAGAGAGAGAGAGAGAGAGAGAGAGAGAGAGAGAGAGAGAGAGAGAGAGAGAGAGAGAGAGAGAGAGAGAGAGAGAGAGAGAGAGAGAGAGAGAGAGAGAGAGAGAGAGAGAGAGAGAGAGAGAGAGAGAGAGAGAGAGAGAGAGAGAGAGAGAGAGAGAGAGAGAGAGAGAGAGAGAGAGAGAGAGAGAGAGAGAGAGAGAGAGAGAGAGAGAGAGAGAGAGAGAGAGAGAGAGAGAGAGAGAGAGAGAGAGAGAGAGAGAGAGAGAGAGAGAGAGAGAGAGAGAGAGAGAGAGAGAGAGAGAGAGAGAGAGAGAGAGAGAGAGAGAGAGAGAGAGAGAGAGAGAGAGAGAGAGAGAGAGAGAGAGAGAGAGAGAGAGAGAGAGAGAGAGAGAGAGAGAGAGAGAGAGAGAGAGAGAGAGAGAGAGAGAGAGAGAGAGAGAGAGAGAGAGAGAGAGAGAGAGAGAGAGAGAGAGAGAGAGAGAGAGAGAGAGAGAGAGAGAGAGAGAGAGAGAGAGAGAGAGAGAGAGAGAGAGAGAGAGAGAGAGAGAGAGAGAGAGAGAGAGAGAGAGAGAGAGAGAGAGAGAGAGAGAGAGAGAGAGAGAGAGAGAGAGAGAGAGAGAGAGAGAGAGAGAGAGAGAGAGAGAGAGAGAGAGAGAGAGAGAGAGAGATTTTACAAAAAAGATTACGGAAAATTTGTTAAAATCTTACAGAAGCTAGCTTGATAACTAGTTGAGCAAACTACATACAGTGATCTCAGGTGGAATCGAGTATAGCTTACTAGTTATTAAAATTAAAATATATTTATAATCGTTCTTGACCATCATTGCTTTTGAGTTCGCATTTTCATCCAAGTGACACAACTTGGCATTCGTTTATATTGATAGATGTACGATATTATAGATTTTTTGACATATTATAAAATGTTATACTTATTATCTTATACTTTTCAGCCAATATTAAAAATGCGACACATTCAAGTTATTTTAATGAATTAATTATTTATTTTAATTAATTCATTATTTTAAATTTAGATTTTTTTTTATTCAAACACTTGTACAATTTTATTTTAATGCTATACGTTGTGTATAGCATAACTTTATAATCGAAAAAATTGAAGTATTATCAATACCACTTATGGTTTAATTAGTATAACAGATTGGTATACAAAATGTCCATAATATTATACACCAGATGCCTCAATGTCATGAGAAAGACAACTGGCATTGATTGTTTTACAAAACGAAGCATTGCTATTTTTATATTTAGCTACGTTTAAACCTTCTAGCTTATCGGAAACCTAGTTCTGCTTGACAATAAAAACAAAGAAATAAGAATATGTTTATAATTAAATATTTTTAAAAGTATTCTGAATGTTCATATTAATATCATTCATAACTTTGATTCACTTAGTTACAAATACAGATTGTCTAAAAGCCCCACATTATTTTTTTATAAAGAGTTGAAGTTATTAGGTATGGTCCTCTTTCAAATTATGTGGCTAATTAAAATTGGGATTGTTTCCTAAAATTTCCTAATTCGTTTTATTTAAATTATTCACTCGCCAGTTATTTCGGGACTTTATGCCACGTAACTTTATGTGAAACAATTTATAACAAGAATCAACAAATATCATCTACCATGAATTAATTTTTTTTCTTTTTCTATTGTAAAGAAGTTCAGTAGAACAGTTAGGGAATGCCAATGGCTTGTTTTCGCGTGTTATCTCTAGTTGGTTATCAATTTGGAGTAACTTTTTCTAAAAATAACTGGTGAGTAAATGCTATATCTGGATCAAAATAACTTTCAATATCAATTAAATTATGAGGTTTAAGAAAACAATTCCAACTTTAATTGGCCACCAAATTCGATTGAGTACCATTAGAGACACCTCGTTCGTGCCATTTTTATCCTTTTTAAAATACCTCTAAAATGTGTAATTTTGAATTACCCCCAAAAAAAACCCCATTTTCGGAGGGTGTCAAAAATTTTCAAATAATAAAAAAAATAATTTCGTATTTATTCTTTAAAAAGTTATTTGTGGGAGTAGTAGTTTCAAGACAAATTATGTAATACATTTGAAGCAGGTACAGTGACATAGTAATCATAATTTAAATTCCAGCTGGCGCCGCGGGTAAAACTTTGAACAAGCAAAGACTATAATTAGCAGACAATGCTACGTTTGTTTAGGTACATTATTGCACAATCTGCCACGCTAGTGTCACATTCAGAGTTGGCGTGGTGTTCACAACAAACACGTGGGCTACTCCACTTGCCAGAGCAAGCTCCTTGGAACTAAGTTCCTAACTACTGATCTTTAGAAATTATATATTGCGTTATTAATGAAAATACCTGCAATGGAAAACCGACACTAACTCATATTGGAGCCCTGATTCATTTTTATCCAATATGCCCTAGTCACGAATATCCCAAATCAGATGCGACGTTGTAAGCAAAAACGGTATTTTAGTTAAACATCATGTATCTAGAGTTTAATTAAACATAATTACATAATTTTAAAACAACTTATTAACAATAATACCTTTAAGACATTTCTTCACCTGTACCTGAAGATAACTTCATAGAAGTCGAAATGTACATCGTACAAAAGAAATATGAAGAAATGTGTTAAAGGTATTTATTAATAATGTTTCATTTTACTATATACTCTTTCTTCAATTTAACTACGTAATTTTGTTCATATCTGTGTCCCTTAAGAGTTTTTTTAAGTTTCCTTGATCTTTTTATATTTGTAGAACGTGAACAGAAAAAGCTACATTATAAACTCGCCATAATAGGCTGCCTTTTTTCTTTATCAAATTAATAATTCATTAAAAATGAAAACATATATAAACATGAAAAAAAATTAAATGGCAAAATTTCAAAAAAAGTCCGAGATATAACTATGCGAGTGCATTAATCATAATTTTAGAATTTTACTAGTAACATTGACTGTAGATAGTCAATTTTACTAATAACATTGACTGTAGATAGTCTGATAGTCAATTTTACTAATAACATTGACTGTAGATAGTCAATTTTAATAAAAAGCAATTATTTAATTTCTTTTTTCAATATAATATAGTAAAGCTCGAGAATAATCACTGGATATTTAATAGAAAATAATATTATTCGTAAAAAATTACTTACTATGGCTAATACATTTATATTAGTTTTACCACTAATTCCTAGGCCTAAAGGTATTTCACGATCATAAAACACCTTCCTCCCAAAAGTTAATATTTTTAAAGTATTCGGAAATATTGAAAATATATAACTCACAAAATAAAAGTACTACTGTACATTTTACCTCTAACCTTTGACATTATTTTGTAATATATCACGTGTAACAAGTTTTTACGAACTCATCATCATACTCAGATTATTTCACTTATTAGTTTTCCAAATATAAATTAAAGTTAACTTAAACTACTTGATAAGTTAATCCACGTTCTACATAAGTACGTACACATTGTTACTGGATAGTAGATAACGCATAGTTACGTCATCGTGTGACGAAATGGTGCAATGTCTCGCACATCATAACTTAACCAAAATTAATTGACACCTATTCCAAAGAAAACTCTATGAATAATGTTTGACTTACTCCGAATCTGTAGCCGATACCACAGGAACTCTGTCAGTCTTGTGGTGAGATAATAGGTGGCCGTGGCCGCGACCGTCAGCTGTGAACTGGTGGCCCAGACTGAGAACAGCTGTTTGCCGGTCTCCCGCCAGGCCGGCTTGAGTCATCACTGGGCTTCACCATGTGGTGCAACAGTCAACGCTCTGAGTGACGTCATTCAACTCCCATGTGCGAGTGAGATAGAAACTGTTGCCGGTTATTGTGCAATTTACTATTTTTGGCGTTGGCGTATTGAATCTCTCTGATTACTTTTTGCTTGTTCATAAGCGTATTCACAACGTGCATAGTAATTATAAACCAGGGATGTACGCGGAGAAAAAAAACCATCGTATTGTTGATATATATATGGTTATGTTCTATGTATGAAATTATATGTTTATGGCTTTATTATATATGTTCATATACATCCTAATGTCAAAATAATAAGATGCACCAAGAATGGGTTTGTTTTGTCCATCGTTTAACCTGTTTTATATAACATAAAATCACCAACAGCGACAATTCTTTACAAAAGTAAGGGAATTACCATAGAGTTAACACGTGTTATTTCCTCGACATCATGTAGATTTATGTGAGTATGGTAGTTAGTGTTATGTGTTTGTAGTATTGTATGGTTTTAAAACGTTCCTTATGAGTAAGCCTAATACAGTATTTTCAATTCAATTCAAATCTTTATTGTAGTGAACAATTAACAATAATTGCATTACAATCGTCAAGAATACTCTTTATATAAACTAGTCTCATGAATAATAATTAATAATAAATAGATACACAACACTAATAAATAAAATTTAACATTAGGATATTACATATTTTGTTAAATATGTAAAGCTTGTGGTTTGGATATTAGCAGAGGAATTAAGTATTGGTTTTGTTAATTTACATCCCAGCCACACGTAATAAACTCATCAACAGAGTACAATGCCCTCAACACCAATATATAGCATTGAAATATATTTCAACAAATATATTTCAATATATTGTTGAAATAATGTAAATACTAAAAAATGTGATGTAACCTCCAATCAGGCACTTGGCCTTGGAGTTTTTTTCTCCATTTTTTTTTCAGAAATGCAGTGACATTAAATTGGCTATATGTATATGAATTTGTGTATGTGTGCGAGTGTATATTTTTATATATTATAGATTTTACTATTTATATCTATACCTGAGTATGTGTACATGAAAAAATGTATGTAGTGTATATTTATGTACATGTACTCTGTTAAATTTTCGAATAGAATGTCTTTATTTTATAATATATGTTTTTATACATCAGCCTGGCATAGGTTAATTTGACATGACTATGTTGTAATTAAGTGTTTTAATGTACTGTTGGGCCATTATTTGAGTTATATGTATTTTTGAAAAATAAATTGAATTGAAATATAGACTATAAATTGTTTCTATAGGATTACAGTACAAGTAAACGTCACACAACACAAATTTATTACAATATAAGCACAAAATGCACAAATGTATTACAATACAAGTACAAAATGCACAAATATTATGGTGATCGATCGGTGATCAGAGAGATTCTTTTGTGAATCCCTCTGGTCTGAGGAAGGTGAGCGTGGTTCACCGAAATCGATCACCGTTGTGATCGATAATAGTTGTGCATTTTGTACTTGTATTGTAATATATTTGTGCATTTTGTGCTTATATTGTAATAAATTTGTGTTATGTGACGTTTACTTGTACTGTATATGTACCAACACGTATTATGCTAAATAAAAAACTATTCTATACGATTGTATAAATCCAATAAAATTTCATGTTTATAAATAATAGACTGATTTTAAAATGCTTAAATTCAGAGATACTTACTATGTGGCCCTTAATAAAAATTTTTGCGGCCCTTAAAATTGTTTATAACTGCAATAATTTACTAAAGTGACAACCGCTTTGATATTTTTATACGCCAACAAAAAGTGCAAGTTAGAAAACACACGAAAAACTGTATTTTTATGTACTTGCGGCCCTTAGATTATTTTGAGATAAGTAATAAGAGATAAGTTCATGAAATCCTAGTGAGAAACTCTGCTCTAATTAGTACGTTTACTATTTGAAACTTTTGAGCATTTAAAGAGAAAATTAGCTTGTAATTTGTTTAACGTATCATATAAGCTACATTACTTAACATACATCGATGATTAACTACTTTTAATTCACTTGGTAGTATATTATAATTCTTGGATAACTATTTTGATTCCGTCAGAGGATATACACCAGTATTTCCGTAACGACGGGTAACTGAGTGAGGAAACGGTAACGAGGTTAGCTGAGGAGGCGTGTAACCTGATGATTGAAAAGTGATTGCCTTTTCCACCACCAGGTAGCACTCAACCCTTCCACAGAGTACTCTCGATGCGGCGAACTACGTCATGGAGTAATATAACACTTAAGTGGGAAATTGGTGAGAAGTAGCCTGTATATTGGTAGACGTGGTAGAGATGTGGTACAAGTTAGCTCACTGATGTATAAGCTATGAGCATGGTTAACGTTTTTATAGATATTGTTTTTTTTTCTTCTTCTTTATCTATTAAAATATAGAAAGCATCTGGTAGTTTAGGACAAAATAAATTAGTGATGTGACAGCCTAAATCTACTCTTAATTTAGAAACCTTTTTTCAAACTATTTTGCTACAATTTCATCTAGAGAGTATAACTCCTTCCTACCTACGATCACATACGACTAAATAAGGCCCACTGTCCTCCTCCGACGATCACATCCGACTAAATAAGGCCCACTCTCCTCTGATGACGATCACATAAATAAGGCCCACTCTTCTCCTCAGACGATCACATTAGACTAATTAAGGCCCACTCTTCTCCTTCGACGATCACATACGACTAAATAAAGCCCACTCTCCTCCGACGACGATCACATAAATAAGGCCCACTCTTCTCCTCCGACGATCACATATGACTAAATAAGGCCCACTCTTCTCCTTCGACGATCACATACGACTAAATAAGGCCCACTCTCATCTGATGACGATCACATAAATAAGGCCCACTCTTCTCCTTCGACGATCACATATGACTAGATAAGGCCCACACTCCTCCGATGAAGATAACATACGACTAAATAAAGCTCACTCTCCTCCTCTGACGTTCTCTTCCCAATAATATTGGAATTATTTGTACTCCAAGATATTTTAAACTAATAATTAAGTTAGTATTCTATTTCAGTAAGATAGTCTACTTCTACCTAAACGTTTCCACAAGTAGAGCCTCTCCGAATTGCTTCCAATACAGGCACATATAAAGGCTTTCCCTCTCACACCCCTTAGGCGTTCTGCATGAAAGCACCACTATACTCCTAATCCTGCATGTCACACAAAATGACGGGTGGATATGAACTTGACAGTTATAATCTTCTGTGCGCCACCGTAGTGTTGCGGTTGACAGCTTCCACTAAATATCTCATATTGCCACGTACCTATGACGAGCGGTAATAGGTATATTATTTACCTCTGAATGTACATTGTGTTTATTTTACGATAACTTAAATTGCCAACTTTACTTATTTAGACTATCACGCCATCTTAGTCCAATTCAATTCTTTTCTTATATTTCCTTAACATTATTATTGTAAAAATCGTGTTGTAATTCTGCTACTGGAAAATAAAGTGAGTAATAAAATGAATATGGTTTTCAAACTCATCAGATTGGTCTTTGATGACTTTTGAGGTCTTTTTTGGAATATTCCCACATTTGATTACCAAATTCGTCAAGCGAAGTAGAAACTTCACATGTGTATTGTACTGTATATAAAGCATACCTACAAATAACAGGTAATAAAAACTATATTTATTTAATCTTAACTAAACCTAACAATCCATGGTGGAAATGCTTACAACCTAACCTAACGTAAATACCAAAAGGTCCAGAATGCACCGATTTATATCTAACAATGACGCTTATTATTTTCTTGTAAGTCAAAACAATGTAACTAATATCACTGGGACATTGTTTGTAAGCTTAGGTCAGTTCTAGACTTGGTGGACAATCTTCACCATAAACGTAGACCCCCCCTTGGTTCTAAAGACACTTTAAAGCCGTTGAATTAGTCTTCAACTTGTTGTTAAACTCGTGGTATGTTTGACTGACTAAGGCAGCTGAGGTCTAAGGTAGTAAATCGCCACATCATTGACCACGTTACCTTTTATAATTTGTAATGGAGTGTTTATTCCTTTACCCCTCTCCCCTGGCTCTAAAGCCACTTTATTCCGTTGACTTAGTCTTCAACTTGTTGTTGAACTCGTGGTATGTTTGACTGACTAAGGCAGCTACGACTGGGTTTCTTTTTCTAAATTAATAAAAGTTTCTGAATTAGTTATTTCAAGCCTCGAAAGATTGATTAATTAAACTCAATTGCAACTTATCCACCAATTTGTGGCGAATCCTTCATCTATAACATTACTGTTTATATCTTTCTAAGGTAATGAATTACGCAACATTTCGACGAAAAAACTTTGACAGGTGTGATTATTATCCCTCATAATGAACTAATTCCTTTATTTACTAAGTAAGTAAAGAGGAGAGCGTGATTTGATGCAAGACTATTTCTATAGTCATAAAACATTTTCATCGTCTTCTGATAATACGTTTTATGTCAAATTTTTGTAGTGTTGGAAATACATTTGACCGTTTAGATTATTTTAATTCATGATGAAAACAAAAGCATGGATTGTTAACTCATTCAAACAAAACATTGTAAACTTCAACCAAGGCGATTTTGCAACTAATCTCACAGCAAGCGTTAGTATGTAGAAAGTATATAGCCTATGTGTCCTTCTTCAGGCAAACAATTCGTACCGATAGCTAAAATTATGTTTTTAGTTATGTAGATCAAATTTAAACAAGATAACAAAATTTGTATATAAATAAATAGTTTCTATAATAAATAGATTCAGGTCTATAGAATTGTTTTGCGAACTTCCTAGGCCTTCCAAGAGGACAGTCCCTTACATTCGATTGATATGTTCTTCAATAGGGTGTAATTCTCAAAAACAGATAGTCCTAGTTTCTCATCATTTATGCTAGTTTATTGAGATTTCAAACCAGCAGTGTTAGAGTTTTGTTTTAGTTGCGTAAGGGAAATTGTTGAAATATTTTAAAATAGCTGTATGATTTTTCTTTTATAATTCTACCTTTTTGAATGTTTATATCATAATGTAAAGGTAGAAAAAAACATACAACTATCTTAAAACATTTCAATACTTTTCCTCGTGCAACTAAAACAAAACTCTATTATACTAATTATTTGCTTGTACTAATTGACTATTTGTAATATTACTTTGTATTAAGAGTTAATCTCTAAGTCCATCAATGGTTCGTATAATATGTCACCTTGACTGTGCTATTTTGATAGCTCCATTGATTATTGATACTATTGATACATGTTATCTTCATCAGAAGGTGGCCCCGAAGTTTTATGCAAGACCTCTTTATTGACGCTACCATGAACAAAGTCGTTAATCATTTCACAGTCCTTGAATATGTTCCTTTATTGGAAAACATGTAAAATTGGCCTTTTGTTTATCGAGTTCCCCTCCCAGTTCCTCTACTTTTTGTACTAACAGTAACGTGTTTATTTGTCTTGGTGGGAACTTTCCCCTGAGCTTCCTTCTAGTTTAATTAAATTATGATTCTCAGTTTTAGAGTTATTCTTATTTTGCCAGTTTTTCTTCAGTTTCGTGAGAGTTTGAAGGTCATACCAAAATGTTTTGGAGGTTATTTTTTTGTGATACACAGAAAGTTTAACAATTGATTGAGGTAAATGAAAAAAATAATACCGTAATAAATTGTATGTGTAATACCAGTCGTAATAAAAGTCTATGTAATAAAATTTAATGAAAAACGTCTTTATTGTAAATGAGGTGAAGATAGAACTGCAAAGCCTTCTTTACCACTTAACCTAATTATATATCCATTAATATCATCTCTTCTCTCACAAGAAAGAGAAAAAAATGACAATGACGAAGTAAATCATGTATAGTTAACATTTGAAAGTTATATTTAAACTTAAACTAAAAATAATTTGACGATGTAATATAAGTAAATACTGTTCTCTGTTAAAAGGAATTGCCTACCGAGGAAACATTTTACCATGTTAGTCTCCAGAGTCTTAACTGTCTAGTATAAATATGTAAGTAACCAGTCGGAGTTAAGATGTTATCGTTGTGTGATATAATCTAGTCCGAAAATTCTACAATTATTGTTAGTAGTATATGAAACCTTCATCACTTCAGTCAGTCGAAGTAAACAATCACGAGTAATTGCCTCAACATTCATTGATTGCCCCACCAACCGTCTCACCATTCCTCAACCCTTGTTAATTATTGACTCGTGTTACCCAACACTTAACGTCACTGCTAGGGTCTACTGCTGACACCCCAAGGCAAACTCTCTGACAGCCAATCTAAAGACAGGACTGTATCATTGAAGACACATTCAATACATCGTCCTCCTCTAATCGTTTCCCATTTCATACAACTACATAGGGATATCAGCAGTTGCCTCATTTCAACCTCTCTACCATGGCTTCCAGTGCTGTACAACATAGCTGCTTCTGATATTAGAGGCAAAGAGAGTTCAAAAAGATCCTACCTACTACTAATCTCGCAGTTAAATTTAGAAACCCAGCTGTTTACCTAGGTTCCCTGTTAATTTTAATATAATGTTTGTCAAAAATCAACTGGGCGTTATCTTGAGATATGTTTTACGGTTGAAACAAGTTCTGGTATCCCTATGAACCATCCTCACGAACTCCATACGGATAGACTATGTTCAGTCACTTTGCACGAGTATGGCAAGATGCAACTTTTGTATTGGGGAATGGTAAATTATCACTCATGTGCTTGCAAACTTAAAATTTAAACTACGAAACACATAATTATTGACTGACCATTGCGTTCTTTTCAGGTAGGATTATCTGGTCGTCATTAAATTGGAGGCGCAGGTGTTCCACGAAGCCTGGATTAAGCTCTGTGACGGGAGATCAATATTTAAACAATAAGACAAAAGTACTTTATACTGTAGATTTTATCTCATTTTAACGTTGATTATTAGTCGTCTTTTTGGAATCATTACTATTTTGGTAGCTGACTACGAAAGTACAAATAAATTCAACATTTTAATTAAAACTAAAGAGTATCATGCAACAATAACTGAATAAAGGCACAGCGTAAAATGAACCAAGATGAACAACTGTAAAATAAGGATCATTTTATCGAACAACATTTCGATTCAAATTCAATATAATTTTTATACACATAATTATATTGGAGAGGTAAATAGATATACAGTAGAGCATATGCTTAGTTAAGCATAATTAATACATACACCGCATTTATTTATTGAAACATCCTAATTTACTGATTATTAATTGTCAATTAATAATATCCTTCTTGATGTTGTTTAAAATGAGCAATTAGGTCTGCTTTACATATATATATATATATGTATATATATATATATATATATATATATACATACTGTATATGTTGATAGGCTATCAAGATATACGTTAAAATATATTGGAATTTGTTGTAAATGAATACCTATATGGATGATGGTAATAACACTATATTATCACACATATTACGTTAATATTGGTTTAGTATTATAGTCTAAATTTTTAAATACCTGAAGAGAAAATATCACAAGGAAATTAATTATTGATATCATGAATTAAGTGGGAGTTAGGCATGCCATTCCTGCAGCGTGATGGATGGTGGTTGGAACACGCGTGGTAGTGACACGCACTTGCCTCACGTAATGTACAGTGTGTCAAACCTGCTACAACCACCTAACCCCACCAGTGATCCACAGTCCAGACGTGCCTTACCTTTGGCGTGATGGATTGTGGTATATACGCGTGGTAGTGACACGCACTTGCCTCACGTATTGTGCGGTGTTTCAAACCTGCTACAACCAGCTAACCCCACCAATAATTTACAGGCCAGCCGAGCCATACCTGGAGCGTGATGGATGGTGGTAGATACACGCGTGGTTGTCACACGCACTTACCTCACGTAATGAATGGGGGTGTCAAACCTACTACAACCACCTAACACCACTAGTGATTCTCAATTTAGCCGTGCCATACCTGCAACGTGATGGATGGTGGTAGATACACCCGTGGTAGTAACAAGTACTTGTCTCACGTAATGAATTGTGTTAAACTGCTACAACCACCTAACCCCACCAGTGATCCACAGTCTAGGCGTGCCATACCTGCAGCTTGATGAATGGTAGTTGAATCACCTGTGGTAGTGACACGCACTTGCCTCACGTAATGAATGATGTTAAACTGTTACAACCACCTAACCCCACCAGTGATCCACAGTCTAGGCGTGCCATACCTGCAGCGTGATGGATGGTGGTAGATTCACCCGTGGTAGTAACAAGTACTTGCCTCACGTAATGAATTGTGTTAAACTGCTACAACCACCTAACCCCACCAGTGATCCACAGTCTAGGCGTGCCATACCTGCAGCGTGATGGATGGTGGTAGATACACCCGTGGTAGTAACAAGTACTTGCCTCACGTAATGAATTGTGTTAAGCTGCTACAACCACCTAACCTCACCAGTGATCCACAGTCAAGCCATGTCATACCTGCAGCGTGATAGATGGTGGTAGATACACGCATGGTAGTGACACACACTTGCCTCACATAATGAATGGTGTTAAACCTGCTACAACCACCTAACCTCACCAGTGATCCACAGTCAAGCCGTGTCAAACCTGCAGCGTGATAGATGGTGGTAGATACACGCGTGGTAGTGACATGCACTTGCCTCACATAATGAATGGTGTTAAACTGCTACAACCACCTAACCTCACCAGTGATCCACAGTCAAGCCGTGTCATACCTGCAGCGTGATAGATGGTGGTAGATACACGCGTGGTTGTCACACGCTCTTGCCTCAGGTAATGAATGGGGGTGTCAAACCTGCTACAAGCACTTAGCCCCACCAGTGATCCACAGTCAAGCCGTGTCATACCTGCAGCGTGATAGATGGTGGTAGATACACGCGTGGTAGTGACATGCACTTGCCTCACATAATGAATGGTGTTAAACTGCTACAACCACCTAACCTCACCAGTGATCCACAGTCAAGCCGTGTCATACCTGCAGCGTGATAGATGGTGGTAGATACACGTGTGGTAGTGACATGCACTTGCCTCACATAATGAATGGTGTTAAACTGTTACAACCACCTAACCCCACCAGTGATCCACAGTCAAGCCGTGTCATACCTGCAGCGTGATAGATGGTGGTAGATACACGTGTGGTAGTGACACACAATTGCTTCACATAATGAATGGGGTTAAACTGCTACAACCACCTAACCTCACCAGTGATCCACAGTCAAGCCGTGTCATACCTGCAACGTGATGGATGGTGGTAGATACACGCATGGTAGTGACACGCACTTGCCTTACGTAATGAATGGGGGTCTCAAACCTGCTACAACCACTTAGCCAAACTAATAATATAGAAATGGATGGCTGGATATTTCCCCCAATCTATATTTATTACTGAGATAAATAAGTAGAGACTTCTTAAAGGGAATTTATTAAATATGGGACGTCAACCTTTTGTTACCACTTACTTAAATGTCAACATCATACTAACTTATGGGTAAGCCTGCATTACTGGGTAACTAGTGATGCTGGACTTATCTCACTTATAAACCAGTAGTATTCAAACTCATCCATAAAAATATAGTTTGGAGTCCAAGACAATGACTTGCTCCTGGGTTGCTTTGGGCTTTTGAAATTGGTCTTTCTGGACATATGTTTAACTGTAATTGGGAATTCATAATAGATCATATCTCACTTTAATTACTTAATATAGCACTTGACAAAACGCACATAACTTGTCAGCCTTAGTAAAATAATTCTACACACAACATTCTAAATAGAATAATCTTAACAATCATACTTACTGTAAAAAACGGTCACAGTATATATGTAATTTACACCAATTAATTTTCAAAGTGTTAATTAGTGACATGCCGTTATTTATAAGAAATACATCTCAAATTAGGAAAATTCAGAGCCTACTAAAATATAGTTTGGATATATATTTCGCAGGACAATCTTAAAATAAAGAGTGTAAGGTATATTTTTGGTTTAGCCAACAAATGCTGGTGATGTATGATTGTATTTCTCCTCTCTTGACTTCAAATATATCAGCTTCTAAACCCTGGGAAGTCTCATCTTTCGTCACATGCGTACATTGTATTTTATGTACCAGACCAATCTCGTTACCGACGCACCACTTGTTACACCACATGTATTTTATACTTGGTCCACCCTTCACACAATATACATCTTTATATCCATTCTCTTACAATACGTCTATTGAATTTTTTTACAATACGTTTTTACGACCTCCTTTTTCTAGCAATACGCTTCTTAAGTATTTTTCTCTCACAATACGTCTTTTGGTGTTTATTTCCTCTCAAAAGTTATCTTCTTAATTAAATTTTCTCATGGTAAACTTTTTTTAAATCGTTTATTTCAAATTTTATCGCTATGCACCCTTGCGACGGTTGGCCACTGTTATACATCCGTTATAATAACTGGTCTGAACGACAAAGTTGTTTCAGTTTAGTGTTTGATGGTAAACAGGTCTCATTGCATCGTCAGCAGATAAGAGTCCAAAGTTTATCTATCTAGAAAACCCTTGAAACGTGAGAAACTCCTTAATCTCGTTCTTTTCGCTGTTATACTCCGAATAGTGCGGTACGATTAAAATAAACGCTTACTGCAGCTCGCTTGCTCCTCGGCGATTTTGGGTTTGGAGTTGCTAACATTTCCGATTGACGAAATTTTCATTTGTTCTACATTCAATGTACTTCAAAAACTTAAAAAAATATGGTGTGCGGGGTCATGCACTCAAATTGTTTCAAGCCTACATTTCAGATCGGAGTCAAACTGTTCAGATCCAGTCAGGTCATCAAACCATTTATTCTCCTTATAGATCGATTACGTCTGGAGTACCCCAGGGTTCTATTCTTGGCCCTGTCCTATTTCTAATATATATAAATGATCTCCCAAAAATTTCAAGTGATCTAAATATAATTATGTTTGCTGACGATTGTTCTATTTTTATTTCTGATAAATCTCCAAACTCTGTTACTTCAATTGCCAATCATCAGCTTGATATTATTAAAAAAATATGGTTTTCTGCAAATAAACTTAAAATGAATATCAATAAAACTAATTTCATTAACTTTCACCTGAGTAATTCCAAAAGGTCACAAAACCAAGTCAAAATTAAAGTGGGAAATGATGAAGCCAAACAAGAGTCATCTGTCAAATTCCTTGGAGTTCATATTGATCAGAACCTAAATTGGAACAGTCACGTTGAGCACGTTTGTAAGAAGCTCCGAAGTATTTGTTTTGTTCTTAGCCGTTTGGCCATGTTTTGCAGTCGTGAGGTCCTTCGTACTGTATATTTCTCACATAAAGAATCAATTTTACGATATGGTATTATATTTTGGGGCCCTTCAAGTGTGACAAACTTTAATAGAGTTTTCATTCTCCAGAAATGGTGTCTGAGAGTAATGAGTAATAGGAGAAGATTTGATTCCTGCAGGTCACTATTCGGAGAGTTGGGAATCTTGACGCTGGCTGGTATTATTGGTTATGAAGCGTGTATTTTCGTGAGGCAGCATTCACATAACTTTATTACAAATGGCACTTTTCATACATACCCAACTAGAAATAGGAACATGTTTTCCTTCTTGGAACATTCTACTTATGTGTTTGAGAGAGGCCCATACCATATTTGTATTAGTATTTATAATAAATTGCCACTTAACATCAAAGTTGAGGAAAAGCTACCATTATTTAAAAAAAAGTAAAAACTCATTTTCTTGATAAATTTTATTATAATTTAAGTGACTTGCTGTAGTTTATATCAATTTTAATTTATTTTTAGTTTTTTAGTATTAGTCATGACGTGTTTATAACATATCTGTAATTGTTTTAAACGAATAAAGATGAAATGAAATGAAAATTTGAGTGAATCCGTTGTAATTAATTAAATAATCAATCCTTTTTCCAAATCTGCCCAAAACGCTCCACCCTTTGGTGATTTATGTCATATGATGAATTAATATAAACAATAAATAGTTTGATGCCACTCTCGGTGGCCTCACGGGGGGATAACTGCCTCACTTGGTGTGAGAGTAAAACAAAGGAGGGTCTTACCTATACCTGAGCACCTCTAGCTGACTAAGTACCTCGGTGGCCTCACGGGGGGATAACTGCCTCACTTGGTGTGATAGTAAAACAATGGAGGGTCTTACCTTTACCTGAGCACTTCTAGCTGACTAAGTACCTCGGTGGCCTCACGGGGGGATAACTGCCTCACTTGGTATGAGAGTAAAACAATGGAGGGTCTTACCTTTACCTGAGCACCTCTAACTGACTAAGTACCTCGGTGGCCTCACGGGGGGATAACTGCCTCACTTGGTGTGAGAGTAAAACAAAGGAGGGTCTTACCTTTACCTGAGCACCTCTAACTGACTAAGTACCTCGGTGGCCTCACGGGGGGATAACTGCCTCACTTGGTGTGAGAGTAAAACAATGGAGGGTCTTACCTTTACCTGAGCACCTCTAGCTGACTAAGTACCTCGGTGGCCTCACGGGGGGATAACTGACTCACTTGGTGTGAGAGTAAAACAAAGGAGGGTCTTACCTTTACCTGAGCACCTCTAACTGACTAAGTACCTAGGTGGCCTCACGGGGGGATAACTGCCTCACTTGGTGTGAGAGTAAAACAAAGGAGGGTCTTACCTTTACCTGAGCACCTCTAACTGACTAAGTACCTCGGTGGCCTCACGGGGTGATAACTGCCTCACTTGGTGTGAGACTAAAACAATGGAGGGTCTTACCTTTACCTGAGCACCCCTGCCTAACTAAGTAATGGAGTGGCAACACCTTGGTCATCCGTCAGTAGGATAGGTGGGTGGGCAGAAAGAATCACTCTCTGAGTATTTTAGTAATTTATTTATCAGGAAACTATTAAACCACAAAGCACCTGACCAAACTCACTTAAACTACTCGCAAACCCACAAACTGATACTCCTACAACGCCTAAACAAGAAATCACCCGGACGTAAGGTCACGCCTCCCTTACGGTACTCTCGGCACGCACCTCAGATCAGCTGGACGTCTACTACACTTATTACCTCCGGCGTTGTCCCCAAGAAATCTGACCAAACATTCCCCTCTTCTTGTACAAAGACAAGTGAATATTTGCCCGCATCACAATATGTTTACATTTGACTTTTATAATAAAAATGAATGTGTTCCTAACTGTGCAGTAATAATTTTATGTACTTTAATTTTTTATTGGTTTGATAGTTCCAAAATTAAATTTCCTATCCAACATTTCTACTTTATACATTTTCAAACAATAATTGTTCCTTATTTGTTACTTGTGATGGTTTTTATAAGAATTTACATCTACGGACATTAACTTGCAAATCCCAAGAGATAACATCTTGATAGCAAATTTAATTAATAAATAAAAATTACTTCTAGATTAAACACCAACAGAATGACTTATGTAAATATTTGCCGGCCTGGTGACTCAGTGACTAAGGCTTCAGACTGTTCAAGGCAAGATCCAAACAAGATTCGAATCTCCTTCTGAGGGAACGGTCTCTACTTTACTTGTTGAATAAAGATCACACACTTTTTTTATGATTGGGAGGGCTAGGCTTCAGTACCTGGTAATGGCCCCTCAGCCAAAAGGCTTAATGTGCACGCTCCTTTACAGGACTTCAAACCTCATCCAATCCAAGATCCATAGAGAACCTTGATGAGGTTTTCCTGTGCTACACCTTGGCCACGTTCTGATATAAGGGGAGAGCCTGTGAAAAATAAGTGAAAAGTCCAAGACCCACTTATACATGTACTATAAAAAATGTATTGACCCACCTGCCCACCCATACACATACAGTGGTATTGACCCACCTGCCCGCCCATACACGTACGTTTTTATTACCACTGTACGTATATGGGTGGGTGGGTAGGTCGATACCACTGTACATGTATGTGTGGGCGGGTGGGTCAATACCACTGCACGTGTATGGGTAGGCGGGTGGGTCAATACCACTGTACGTGTCTAACCCACCCAGATGTGTACCGACCATTACAACCTCAAGTGAACCCCACGCAAAGACAAAGTTCTATGAGCTCTCAACTCATTTATCTTTTTTTATCTCTCAACTCACAGGTGTTATTTATCCTGTTTTTACTATTTCACACACTGATGAAAGAATTATGTTGTTAGTTGCTATGTATTCTCATTTAGACTTATATGAACATGAACTGTAGTCAAACCTTAGAAATAAACATAATAACCAACCTCAGCATAATTAAGTGCCTCAATGAAGGCATTGAAAAGGTACCCGAAGCAAGGACCCCTGAGTAACACCCAATTTCACAGTAAAAGCCTTGGCAAACCTAAACAACCCCGATAATGTTTGAGTATCGTGTTTTTGTAGATGTTTTAGAATGATCAATAACATAATCTAACTCACCAAATCAACGTTTTTTTCTCGGGCATACAGTGGACTTCGACATGCACACTAAGGCTGTGGTGTCACGCAACAGAAATACAATAAAGACTAATTACTCTGGGCTACAATAAAATATCACAACTCTTTATTAAACCGAATAACTACTTTGATCTAATTTTGAGAGTGATACGTGCGAGATTTATTCTGAAAACGTGATAGCTTCTTGTTGCTTATAGTGGGTATATTTTGTCATATAATATCAAAAGAATATAAAAATAAACGCTGAAATCAAATATTGGTTGAAAATAAGTATTATAATGAGAATTTGTCCTACTTTTAACAGGTTTGGAAACAGCTAAGGCGTTCCAGTAAAATGTAGGTTCCATGTTACCCTGCTGGTATTAAGTCACCATTTTCCTTGAACTTACATTGTATTGTGACTTGAGAGGAAAAATGAACCGAATATCTTTACTTCAAAAATCACAAATAAATAATACTTAAAATGTGGAATACGAAGCCTAATACGTGTTTGATACTTTGGTAAAATTACTTAAAAATGTACAAGTTGTGAATTATTTGAAGACTAATCTGGAATTTGAGAGTTTTGTTAACTGATTGTTGTTCATTCGAATGGAGAGTAATGTTGTTTGCATCCACAGCAAATCATTAAAGCTGTACGTAACCCCAAGTGGTAGAAAATCAATAATTTTATCTCATTTTTTTATCTAAAATTAATAAATTTGGTCTATTCAGGAATAATAACATATTATTTTTTAACCACCATTGGGTTTGCTCTAAGATTTTCATTCATTGCTTGATCTACATCGCCCTAGTTATCTTTTCTGTAGCACAAGGCCGTATCATTTGCGGGATATGTTAATTTACCTTAATATCGGCAGTGCAAAAACCATTGATATATATTAGAAACGGAATCAGTCCTAAAACTGGCGTACGTCATTATTCATACAACCTAAATCACTAAATGTACTGTAATAATAATGATAGCAAGTTGTTTTCTGGATGTTAGATAACGTTTAAATCAAGAAAATACAGTACAATTACCCTAATTAGACACATTTGTGAACAAAATCTGTTGATCAACCGTATCAAATGTTTTTTTGATATCTATAAATATTGCACTAACCGTCTTACCCATGTTTAAGTAAATATAAACATAATGTAACAACTTTTTTAAAGCTGCTTAAATTTTCTTCCTCTTTCTGAAACCCAAGTGATTTTGGATAAACAAAACTTCTCAATAAATGTTACTGATTTGTTTTCATAGATTTTTCAAAGAACTTTGCAAAAGTAGAAAGAAGATATTTAGGTCGATATTTACTGCAATAAATGACAAGTCCATGTTTTGTGCAAATGAATCACTAGAGCTGATTTCAGAATGTCTGGGAATATGCTCCTCTTAAATCTTATATACACTAAGTATTATAATAAAAAACATTTACCATTTTTGGATATGCAGTTTTAATCATATAAGAACTAACATTATCAATCCCTTGATGTTTCCATTTATTATAATTAGGAAACCTCAGTTCCTCTCAGATTATAACTAACTAAATTATATTACTCTTCTATTTTCGTCCTAATGATGAAAAATGGAAATAATTGGCCATACGAAATCATTATTTTTATACTGTAACAAACATCTTATGCCTCGAACATATTGACTAAATTACTTATTGCTAGATCCTTGATAAACATTGCACAAAGACATCTAAATTTGGTCCCTATGATAAGGAGCAAAAAACGCCAATCCGTAAGTCACAAAGGGAGTCTCACAGTTACCTTCGGTAAAATTGTTCAATTCCGTTTGCTTAATGCAGGCATTTCAACATTAAATGTAATAAAAAGTGTGTCCTCGAATTTTGTGATATCAGTGATGGCTCAACTTGCATGTCAAAGTAGGATTACAAGTTAAGTAAGGTCACGCAAAATAGGTGCTGTAATCATCTTGCGGTCAACACAACAGGCGCTACACTCTCAGAACTTAATACAAGTTAGGTAAGGTAACGCCTGAAATCTTTTAAAATGCAAAATAGGTGCCGTAATCATCTTGCGGTCATAACACAACAGGCGTTACCTTACCTACCTTGCCTACCCGCCCACCCATACACTTACGGTGGCATTAACCCGACCGCCCACCCATACATGTACGGTGGTATTAACCCACCCACCCACCCATACACTTACGGTGGTATTAACCCGACCGCCCACCCATACATGTACGGTGGTATTAACCCACCCACCCACCCATACACTTACGGTGGTATTAACCCACCCACCCACCCATACATGTACCCATAACCTGTACGTGTGTGGGTGGGCGGGTGGGTCAATACCACTTTACGTGTGTGGGTGGGTCAATACCACTGTACATGTGTGGGTGGGTCAATGCCACTGTACGTGTGTGAGTGGGTCAATTTCACATTACCTTCTCAGAACTTAATGCAAGTTAGGTAAGGTAACGCCTGAAATCTTTTAAAATGCAAAATAGGTGCCGTAATCATCTTGCGGTCACAACACAACAGGCGCTACACTCTCAGAACTTAATGCAAGTTAGGTAAGGTAACGCCTGAAATCTTTTAAAATGCAAAATAGGTGCTGTAATCATCTTGCGGTCAACACAACAGGCGCTACACTCTCAGAACTTAATACAAGTTAGGTAAGGTAACGCCTGAAATCTTTTAAAATGCAAAATAGGTGCCGTAATCATCTTGCGGTCATAACACAACAGGCGCCACACTCTCAGAACTTAATGCAAGTTAGGTAAGGTAACGCCTGAAATATTTTAAAATGCAAAATAGGTGCCGTAATCATCTTGCGGTCACAACACAACAGGCGCTACACTCTCAGAACTTAATGCAAGTTAGGTAAGGTAACGCCTGAAATCTTTTAAAATGCAAAATAGGTGCCGTAATCATCTTGCGGTCATAACACAACAGGCGCTAATGCAAATACTCTCAGAACTTAATGCAAGTTAGGTAAGGTAATGCCTGAAATCTTTTAAAATGCAAAATAGGTGCTGAAATCATCTTGCGGTCATAACACAATAGGCGCTACACTCTCAGAACTTAATGCAAGTTAGGTAAGGTAACGCCTGAAATCTTTTAAAATGCAAAAAAGGTGCTGAAATCATCTTGCGGTCATAACAAAACAGGCTACTTAATGGATCTTAGATAAAATATTTAAAATATCATTAGCAAAAATAAAAAAAGAATGTGTCCTCGAATTTTGTGATATCATTCATGGCTCAACTTCCATGTCAAAGTAGGAACACAAGTTAAGTAAGGTCACGCAAAATAGGTGCTGTAATCATCGTGCGGTCACAACACAACAGGCGCTACACTCTCAGAACTTAATACAAGTTAGGTAAGGTAACGCCTGAAATCTTTTAAAATGGAAAATAGGAGCCGTAATCATCTTGCGGTCATAACAAAACAGACTGCTTAATGGCTCTTAGATAAAATATTTAAAATATCATTATCAAAAATAAAAAAAAAAAGAAATTATTTAGATACTTTTTCATGGATCGCATAAAGGTATGAATTAATTGTTCCTCCACGAATTTCTTAATAGGAAAGCCTGTCACCACTTTGAATAACAACATAATAACAAAATCAATATTGCCCCTATCTAAGGGTTGTTTATAATGCACGAGCCTTACAGGCCGCCTGAAGACAGGGAAACACGCGAACGTACAAACACACCGTATTCCTTTAGTTGGCTCGGTATAAATAAAGTTATAGGATGCATTTAAAAAAGCCAATGTTAAAAAAAATTCAGGGACCTTAAAATATTTATTTTGCTGTGTCATTCCAGTATCATTTCTCGAATATTATTTACACTAGCGTCGTTATTTTTCCAATATTACCTTACATCAGCGTAATTTCTCAAATATTATTTTACACTGGTGAAATGTTTCCAATATTAACTAACAGTAGTGTCATTTCTCAAATATTATTTTACAAAAGTGTTATTTCTCCAACATTATCATACTCACACTTTGACGAAGTGTATTAAACTTGATGTATAGAAAGTACTGTCTATAATTTCATAAGTAGATGTAGATTTGTTACTGTCATTAATCTGTAAGTTATTAGCTCATTATATAAACTCACATCTCAAGTTATGAGATAAACTCACATTTGCTTCTCCTCCTCCTCCTCCCGCCAAGTTGGTGCTTCTGCATGTAGTTTACTGATATACTAGGCAATGATAAATGTGTTAAACTATAAAAGAAATGTTACGAAATAAAACATTTCTTAACCCTAAAAACAAGTGACGTACAAATAGCTACGTGTATTAGAATGTACACATGCGTCTAATTTTACAATAGAGTTCATTGCCTGTTATTTACATGGTAACCTCGATCATAAATGATAATGGATACAGCCATTTTACTATTGAAATACGAGTAATAATACTTTTTAATATCATACCATATGACAGTACTAATACTACGTGGTCGGTCAATACCACCGTATGTGTATGGGTTGGTGGGTTAGTCAATACCACTGCATGTGTATGGGTGGGTGAGTTGGTCAATACCACGGTACGTGTATGGGTGGGTGGGTTAGTCAATACCACTGTACGTGTATGGGTGGGTGAGTTGGTCAATACCACGGTACGTGTATGGGTTGGTGGGTTAGTCAATACCACTGTACGTGTATGGGTGGGTGAGTTGGTCAATACCACGGTACGTGTATGGGTTGGTGGGTTAGTCAATACCACTGTACGTGTATGGGTGGGTGAGTTGGTCAATACCACGGTACGTGTATGGGTTGGTGGGTTAGTCAATACCACTGTACGTGTATGGGTGGGTGAGTTGGTCAATACCACGGTACGTGTATGGGTTGGTGGGTTAGTCAATACCACTGTACGTGTATGGGTGGGTGAGTTGGTCAATACCACGGTACGTGTATGGGTTGGTGGGTTAGTCAATACCACGGTACGTGTATGGGTGGGTGAGTTGGTCAATACCACGGTACGTGTATGGGTTGGTGGGTTAGTCAATACCACGGTACGTGTATGGGTTGGTGGGTTAGTCAATACCACTGTACGTGTATGGGTGGGTGAGTTGGTCAATACCACGGTACGTGTATGGGTTGGTGGGTTAGTCAATACCACTGTACGTGTATGGGTTGGTGGGTTAGTCAATACCACGGTACGTGTATGGGTGGGTGAGTTGGTCAATACCACGGTACGTGTATGGGTTGGTGGGTTAGTCAATACCACGGTACGTGTATGGGTTGGTGGGTTAGTCAATACCACTGTACGTGTATGGGTGGGTGAGTTGGTCAATACCACGGTACGTGTATGGGTTGGTGGGTTAGTCAATACCACTGTACGTGTATGGGTGGGTGAGTTGGTCAATACCACGGTACGTGTATGGGTTGGTGGGTTAGTCAATACCACGGTACGTGTATGGGTTGGTGGGTTAGTCAATACCACTGTACGTGTATGGGTGGGTGAGTTGGTCAATACCACGGTACGTGTATGGGTTGGTGGGTTAGTCAATACCACTGCATGTGTATGGTTGGGTGAGTCCGTCAATACCACAGTATATGTATGGGTGGGTGGGTTAGTCAATACCATCGTACCACAGTATATGTATGAGTGGGTGGGTTGGTCAATACCATCGTACCACAGTATGTGTATGGGTGGGTGGGTCGGTCAATACCACAGTATGTGTATGGGTGGGTGGGTCGGTCAATACTACAGTATGTGTATGGTTGGGTGAGTCCGTCAATACCACAGTATGCGTATGGGTGGGTGGGTCGGTCAATACCACTGCATGTGTATGGTTGGGTGAGTCCGTCAATACCACAGTATATGTATGGGTGAGTGGGTAGTCAATACCACTGCATGTGTATGGGTGGGTGAATCCGTCAATACCACAGTATGTGTATGGGTGGGTGGGTCGGTCAATACCACTGCATGTTTATGGGTGGGTGAAAAAGAACTTTTGATGGGCGGGGTATTCTAAATTGAAAATATTGTTAAAATTTAACTTCATGAAAGAGTTGACATTATAACTTGGAATACACGTTATTCTTCCAGATATAAATGTTAAAAGGGGTTGTATTATTATAAATATTTTAAATTTTTCGTTTGTAATGCTGTATATTACATCAAAAGGAAAATATGAATAGTGTTTTTTTTTATGCAAAATAAGCTCTCAGAGAGGTACCAACTATTTCTTTTATAATTTACTGCAAAAAGTATTTGTTTTTATAAGACAGCTGTTAAAAAATTAATCATTTCATTAAATGTGATAGTTTCGTAGAATGTATTCGTAGATACAAGTTTATGAAATTTATTATGAATTCAAGAAAGTAATCATTACTTTTAACGTAACAGTTTTTTTGCAGGTTTTGTTTGAACTTATGAATGTATTAAGTCACTAATGCATTCAAATTTGAATTGTTGCCATTTCCCTGGCATTATATTCTTTTTACACAAACCTGTTGTTGTTGTTTTTTTTTTCTTTTTTTATTTTTCATAGGAAAACAGTCAGAACATGGTGATGTTCGATTTTCCCATACAAACAAAGTATTGAATGACCGACCAAACACTGCACACTGACACGGTTCGATAGTTCACTCCACAGCCCGTGTCATATGACTCAAAGTCCTTCACATAACCACTGTACAAATCTACTATTGTGTTCGCAGCTACCTCAACTTCTCTGTTGTCTTGAATAAACTTTTGTAATAATGCGATGAGTTCATCGTGGGAAAGTCCGTAATACTTCCAAAGGTGTTCGTCAACAACTATGGGATCTTCATCTCCCGGAATTTTCTCTCTTCTATGGCAACCAGAAAAAAATACCTTGAACACATCTGTGTTTTCTATCAGTTCCTTTTCAATGTTTAAAATAGTTTGGAACACTTTATCCCTGTACTTCTCACTCAGAGGGCTGTCCATAATCATGTCATAGTCATCCACAAGCACAATCAGTTGTTGTCCAAAATGGCGATGCAACAACCTTGACAGATATTTAAAACTATTGACTACTTCGGTTTTATTTAACTCGATATCCTTCTTTGGGTTTAAATATTTTACAAACTGAGTCTTGTTGGATTCATTCGACCAAAGTTCGTCAACTTCTAAGAGGTATTTGTGTTCATTAAAGGTTTCATACAAGACGTCCTTATACTTTGTCAAAAGGTGTTTGAAGTTCCTAACAAGTTCTAAAGGCTTATAATTAATAGACATAACGGGGTATTTTCCGAAATGGTTTTTGAAAATATTATTTTGATCGCCAATTCTTAGGTTATTTTCCTTAAACAATTTATAATTTTCGGTCATTTTTATATTTATAGGTTTGCCTTTATCACTTACAACAATCTCAAAATACCTTTTAAGCATGTTAATATTAGTTGACTTTGCAAAATGAGGGCCCGGTCTCACTTTTAAAAATCTATAACTATTGAGATCTTTGCTAAATAGTTCTCCAATTAATAGGGTTTTGTCGACAAAAAAACAACTCTTCACCACCTGAGTGAAGTCACTTGATTCTGTCGTCTTTAGGGTTTCCATCTAGAAAAAAAAACAGTCCAGTTATTGAAAAAAACTTAATTTAATTATCCTAAGTTTGTATATGTTTTAAATTATTTATTTTACGATTTTTTATTTAAATAGTTAATGTAAATTTTACAACATATTTATGATACAAAATGATACATTTTACAAATTTTAAGACGTCAATCTGGATAAAAACTGTATAATTAAATTAATGTTTATGTTTCAAATCATTTAGCTTATCTATAATACAGGGTGACTTTTTTAAATGGCCCACCATTGAGATCTTGGAAACGTATGACGAAAAAATTTAAATGAGGAACCTTACCTTGTATTGAGAGACAATTAAAAATACACATTTGAAATTTAAAAACGGCCGCCTTTTTCCAATATTGCGGTCAACTTTGTTTTTCTTATGGAACAACCTGTATTTTATGATTATTTTAGATTTAAATAGTAATTTTAAGACTTTTTTATTCTTAGCAGTTTTATGATATTTTGCTTAATAACGTAGATATGAGAGTTGAATATGTTCAGATATCTTATGGAGCTTATCATCAAGATAACAATTTTGTTTAATATATATTCAAAAAAAATTATCCAATCTGCAAATGTTACAACAAACATTTTAGAAAATGCATGCCTAGATAGTATTTTTCACTATTTAAGAGCAACATGTTATATTAAACTATAACACATCGAAATTTAAATAATAGTATCTTTCATAACAAGAGTGGAAAGTGGGATTTTGCATGTTTGAGACCATATGTTTGAAGTGCGAGACTTGTCGAGCACTTCAATTGGTCAAGAACATGCAAAACATTTTCACTTGAGTTTTGAACGATATTTTTCACAACACTACTGAATAAAAAATTTTGGAATGTTAACTTAAATAAACCAGCATAATGTCATCACTTACGGAACCACGTTCTAAATTTTCCTTGTCCAGCCACGAACAAAACTTTTTGTACTCTTCATTGTATCTTTCCTTTGATTTTTTAGGAAGAAGATCATGTATCACTTCCTCCGCTCTACTTTTTAACGACAAGGGCATAGGCACTTCCATTTCAGTTGGCGAAACGATAACAAGAATGTCTTTAAAAGCTTTTGAAGTTTATTAAGTTGTTGATAGTGGAACATTTTCGAACGTAAACAATGTTACTTTCGACTGTCAACAATAGACAGCTGTGAGAAATATGACGTTTCGCTGGTTATAAACACTTGACGAAAACAGCCGAACTCATGGTAGTGTTGTGAAAAATATATTACTATTTTGTCACAGATAAATTCATGTTGGTAGCACTGTTACCATTGCCAGATGTTTAAGTCAACTTATAATAGAGCTGTTAGAAATGTTCAACCAATTATTTGCTAAATTTATGAAAACCTACCTGAGAATCATTTTCTGAAATTGTGAGGTGAACAGTGATTGCCATGACTGTTATTACTGAATTCATTTATGAAATATTCCAATTAATCTTGCTGCATGTGTTGTAATTGAGATGGGCCACATTTCAATGTACACTGTTCACGAACTACAGAGACATGAAGTGGACAATCTAATCAGTACAATAAGTCGAGATAAGAACACTATTAAGTGTAACAGCTCCTTGCTAGTATTAACATTATTTGCTCAGGTAACTGTAACTGTGACTTTCAACCTCAATTAAAGCAAACGAAAAAACTCAAAATTTAATTATTTCAATGTGAATCCAAATGTGAAATCATAACTTGTCTTCCAAGCTAGTAATATATCTACTTGTATGTCCATAATAGAAACAGTAAAAAATCAACAAAAAATTAATATTTCACTCATTTACAAAACTTTACCCTTGTATAACTAACTACATTTGTGTAATAGTCTGCACTAGTGACGCAGTGCTGTAATCCAGTTACTTGGGGACACCGTGTTGTGGAGATTGTAGGCGATTGGTTCTATGCTCAATCCTCCTAATACCGACATGGTTCCCGCTCAATGGTTACCATCAACGTAGACTCTATTAGATAATTCTGGGGTGTCCATGTTCGTTGGTGATCAGTGTCCGGATGTTGTGTAGGGTAGAGAATTAATTATCAGGCTTGTCAATTAGCTGAAAATCAGAACAACCTACGTGTTTCGGATTCCACTTACAGCTGTAGGTCACTTAGTTTTCCTGGCTATTGGGCTATTAATAATGGCCCTTTCTGAGGAACAGTTGAATTCAGTTAGTAACCAGACTACACTGGACATCCATACTCATATAATCATTAATTAATGTAATCAGCCCTAAAATCCCATACCACAGCCTAGAATAATCTCTCCCTCCCACACATAATGAGCAAAGCCCAGAAATCCCTTACCACAGCCCATAATATTTATCGTTGGTGTTTTTCCTTTTTTTCAAAAACATAAAATGATTATATTACTAGCATATTTGCAAATTTGGTCAGATCTTCGGTTCAAAAATGTAATATTATTTAACTTTTAAACCCTTTAATGTAGTCAATTAATGAAAAAAGTGCCCATTTTCATTTCATGAAAACGTGCCAATTAATGAAAAAAGTGCCAGTTTTTATTTCATCTCTACGCTATTTGTCAATGTTGCCATATTTTTTGCAGTTTTTTTAACTGAAGAGATTGTTATAGGGATAGGAAGAGTTGTGATTCCACAGAGGGAGCTTCTACTCAACATCAAGAAACTCTCTCAATGTTTGCTCTCTCGTTGAGGTGGCGTGAGATGGGGCTTATACTCAACATCAAAAACTCTCTCAATGTTTGGTCTCTCGTTGAGGTGAGGTGAGATGGGGCTTATACTCAACATCAAAAACTCTCTCAATGTTTGGTCTCTCGTTGAGGTGAGGTGAGATGGGGCTTCTACTCAACATCAAAAACTCTCTCAATGTTTGGTCTCTCGTTGAGGTGACGTGAGATGGGGCTTCTACTCAACATCAAGAAACTCTCTCAATGTTTGGTCTCTCGTTGAGGTGACGTGAAATGGGGCTTCTACTCAACATCAAAAACTCTCTCAATGTTTGGTCTCTCGCTGAGGTGACGTGAGATAGCCAGTGTGCTCATTAGATTTGAGCATTTGTGACTTTCTTTAGGGTTATGTATAGGAAAAGTTGTTCAAACAATATCCAGAGATAAACAAACAGATTACTGAAGATGTTAACTACATATCTCACAATATGTGTGTGTGATCATTTGATAGCGTCTTCAAGATTGCTGATTCTACCATTCTAATCTACCAGGTTACCATCTAAGAAACATTATTTTTTAAGCCTAATTAAAATAAAATGGTATACACTGCTAAAATTATAAAATAAACCTGTGCTTCTCTAAGAATGGTTGTATTACTTTTTCGACTCCAAAAAATGCTTATTTGTTTTGTTATACTCTATAAATATATATATATGGGCCAAATTAAACCACCAAAAACGATAGTCATGATTTCATCCAACATTACAGAGTTAATTAATGTCATCCAGAGAAGCCAATAATGGCAAAGTAAGTGATGCATACATTATTGAAACCATTATAAATGTCCTTAATTTGACTTCTCCGTCCACTGTATTTATCTGAACTCATTATCTCTATCTCATCAACCCATAGTTACATAAGTAATGATCAATTAAAATCTGATTAACAAATCAGTTAACAAATTAATATTTATTAAATGTACTTTTTACTGGAAATTAATTTTGTGTTGGTAGAAATGTATTTGAAACAAGTTTATGAGCTTTCCCAGTGGACTAAAAAAGCAAGAGTGTATATTGACTCAAATATTTTCATTATAGCATCATAACAATATATATACATATGTTTTCACGTATATGTATGTTTAAAGACATGAGAAAATACATACAAATGCTTAAGTTACAGAGTCATATAATATGTTATACAAATGTTCACTAAAACACTATTCCTACAGTATCTATGTGGCGGTGCATTCTTTAAAAGATTAACAGACATATTTTGATTTCATTTTACCTATACAGCACATTTATCTGTTGTAGTATATTTTAATAAATATAGTAAGTAACTGGGATAAATATCTCTATGCTCATGGTTGTAACCTTCTTTAGTTCATTTCATCCTTTTCTAAATCTATTTTATTGTTAAAAAATTAGACAAATTTTACGTTTTGAATGTAAAACCAACTCATCAAGATAAAAATAAATGTCATATTATATAAGTTCCATAAATCATCAAGATTTGGTTTGAAAATATTTGTACTATAGATATCTTATTTCCAAAATATTAATGGCTGTAAAAAGTTTTGAACAGCATTTGGTCATACACGCACTATGATTATTAAAGAAAGACATAATCTGCTTTACGATATTCTAAAAGATAACTTTTAGTCATTCGTACAACGTTTTTGTTTGTAGTATACTTAGATCAATGGTAATATGACAAGTTCAGTAAAGCATGAACTAATGGTTAGAACTAAAGCCCAAACAATTGTGAGTGAATCATTGTTTATCCATTTCAGGGATTACCAACAACCAATAAGCCAACAAAATGTTGAAACCTGAGTAATGTGGGTAGGAGGTAAATTGAGTTAAGGAAACACAATAACAGTAATAACGTTACAGTTACACAGGAGGGGGGAGGAAGGGGTTGGAAAACGGGTGGGGGGGGGGAAATTGGAACATATACTGCCTATTGCTTTGTTATTCTTTTTGATAAATTAACAATTATATAAGTTACATAAATTAAAATGATATAATAATCATATTGTCCCTGGATTGGAAATAATATATAATGGAGAAATAAAATATATTACCTTGTCCAATCACTTTTATTTAATACACTACATGTTTCGATCCTTAGATCATCTTCAGGTGTATATTGCAACAAAACATCTTGAAGGCATCAAAAGTGCATTAAATTTACTTAGTGACCAGATATCTTTCCAATCTAACATTATATTTGATACATATATACAGAAACAAAGAAAAGAAAAGATACATAGCTGAGAAAAAAAGAAAAATACAACAGGAAGATATCTAGACACCATTGGATTGCAAGTAAGAAGAAGAAGACTCCAACATTTTCATTTAGTATTAGATCATCTCTGATAGTGACAAGTGGCTAACCAGCACATTTTATTTTAACTTGTTCAATTTTTAACAAGTGTTAATTATTTTATGTATTTTAGATTAGTAAGTTTTAACCATTTTAAAGTTTTATTATGAAAGACGCTAATGACCTATACAGTTTTATTCTGTGTACATACACAGACCGTCCTGATAAGACAATAATACACTTTTGATGCCTTCATGATATTTTGTTGCAATATACACCTGAAGATGATCTAAGAATCGAAACATGTAGTTTATTAAATAAAAGTGATTGAACAAGGTAATATATTTTATTTCTCCACTATATAAAATTATATATATTCTTCAATCTGTCATTCCTTTGATTTGTAATAAATTTCTAAAGATAGACTGTGAGGTAAACTAGTTTTAAAACTGATATAATAAACAAACACTGACAATTTTCTGAAAACTCAACAAGGTTGCATTTTTTGTTGATACCCAATAATTTTATTCGGGTTTTAATATAAGCTTCGTAATTTAACGATAGCTCATAAAGCCAACACCGACTTTGAATACCAATTTTTTTATAATAACTACATTAAAGACATGTCTTTCAACAACAATTGTTCATCAAACCTTGACACTACATTAATAAATAATTTTTTAAAGTTCTTTTTAGCAAGGCATCAAAAATCCCATGATCCTCTCCTACCCTTTGTTACTTAAGTATTAGAATTAATTTATTTGAAATCAAATATTATAACTTTTTAGGTTACTAAAGTATCTACAGTTGTGTTTTCTAGAATGGCTAAAAAGCCAAATTTGAGTAAAGAATATTCCAGAAATGACAGGATTAAATATCTTGGTTAGCTCATGCTCTCTATGTCTCAGGTTCTGTTGAGTTAATTCTTGTTTACTTACTAGCTTTCTCTATTCTGCTCTATCTGTAGTAAGCAATTCCCAATTTCCATATATATTCAACTTTATTACAGGGGTTAACAAATTATCTTTATATCTTAGGACAGCATATTATTCCTCTTCCTTCTAAAGGTTTACAATTTAATACTCACTTTGGTAAGAGTGTATCATCCATTTGGATAAAACTTTATTTCAACCTTAACTGATATTTTGTTACTTGTGTTTCTATACTCGTGCAGTTTGCGATTCTTAAAATGTCTTCTTTGGATTTGTAGTCATTTCATTTTATTTTCAATATGTTCTGGGTAATTTCTTCTTAATATTTTCAAGATTCTTTAACTGTTTTTGGTACAACCCAAGGCTCACATTCATATAATAATATATGTAATATTATCGCCTTGTAGCATTTTAGAATGCTTTTTTATTCAATTTATTGATTTTTTGTAAATACCTAAAATAACTTTTTAAACGCAATAACATGAAGTAAACAAACTTATAATGAATTATTTTATAATTTTACTTATTTTAGTTCTAACAGACTTAAAGTTTAACAAAGTATGAAACTCTCATAACGGTGATAATTGTCTATAATGAATACTTCACATATGTTGTCGAGTAGCTTCACATATTTTGTCGAGTAGCTTCACATATTTTGTCGAGTAGCTTCACATACTTTGTCGAGTAGCTTCACATATTTTGTCGAGTAGCTTCACATATGTTGTCGAGTAGCTTCACATATGAGAGGAGCTTGTGACTTGAGATACCTGAAGAACAAATCTGAAAGAATCAGCAAGAAAGTTTAAAGAAACATGCATATTAAGACAGAGAGAGTTAAACAAATATTTATAGTAAATGAGTTATACAAGTATTTGTACTATAATAAATCTGGCCAAGTGAAGTATGAAACTTGCTTGATTTATTTGAAAATCTTAACAGATATATAATGTATACTATCTCATGTGTATAATGTATGTTGTTTTATGTTCTGATTCATTTTACAGAATTACTTTACTTACAAATTTTTTTTAGAATACTATGTTTGCAATCCAGCCAAGAAGTCAAATATATTTTTTCATTATTTTTAACTAACAGCTATGATTCATTCATTCATTATTCATTTCTAAGATGCCTGATAAGATAGAGTGTTGACTCTGCTCAAAGAGAAGATCGTGTCGGCAGGCCTCATCCCTCGGGTGACAGTGGCAAGTTGCAGCGTCCTCGGCCGATCATCGTTCGATTTAGCAGCTACAGGGACAGACGTGACATCTTCAATAGGAAGAAGTGTCTCAAAGGATCAGGCTTAACTATTCGAGAGGACCTGACTTCAAGACGACCTGACATACTCATGAAAGCTGTCGAACTCCAAGAAGGTGTGGACCTCAGATGGTAAAGTCATCTAGGAGGACGCCGGGGGAAGGAAACGATCCGCTACAACTCTGAAGGGACTAACTGAGGGATGAAGCCTTCTTACTTCGGGTATGTCTCAGTTTTTCTTTTCCTACTATTCAATTTTAGATCATTGTATTTCATTGTATTCAACGATCATCATTATTATTATTTTTCTTTATCTTAACTTGATTTTTATTTGACTCGTAGAGTATTAAAATTGTCTTTTATTTATTGTTATATGAATATTTGTATAAATTGTTTTATTTCTCTCTAACATTAATATTTCTTTAAAAAATTTAAAACAAAAATGTTTATTTATCCAATACAATCGCTACTGATCATTGTCAGCCCGTTATATTTTTCACATATTCACTTTATTAACAAAAATTAATTTAAGGTAGGCTACTATTTTGTTTACAATTAATATTTTTATCCATCTATTTTTGTGTACTAAGGGAAAACGCTGTAATTTGTTAATGTTATATATTTTATTATATTTATTAATTTTTGTTTATAAAAGTATACTTATGTATAATGTTATTTGTTTATTTATAACATTTTCTGATAGATGTGTGTAATGTAATAAACCCAAATAACGAATAATAGAGACATAACTAAAGGTTTTAATTAACTTAAAGTTGAGCATACAAATTAGAATAGAAATATAAAATGTTAACAAGTAAGTGAATAATGATTTAACATATGATTTAATATAACATGCAGCAACAGATGTATTTATTCACCACATTGTGCTAATCCTATAATTCTCTTTAATTCATTTTATTCGTTAATTATATTTAACAACGGTTTTTATTGTGATCAAGCTGCTTACAATTAATGCTCAAATTATTAAAATGCTAATTTATTTATTTACATTTATCACCATTATTACTATCATTAATTAAGTATTTTATTTATAAGTATGAGTTTTTTTAGTAATATGATTTATTATTTGATTATTTTTTTAAATTAATTATCAATTTTCATCTTATAAGTTATTATTGTATTAGGGAGCGTTCTTTAGTTGTTTTTCATGTCTGAATGGTTAATATTTTTGCTGTGTGTGAATGGTGCGAATGAATTGTTCATGTTGCCGCGGTTGCCCGTACCTTCACCCGCCTGCCGTGCCTTGCAGCCTCTGTGGATGTCGGGACCTAACCCTTCCTCACCCGGCAAGGGCGCTCTTCCCCTGTCACAGTTTATTAACCGGATAACATCGCCTTATCATGGTCTGCTCAAGATTGCACATCTCAATTTGCAGTCACTTCTATGTCATATTGACGAGTTTAGATACATATTCAGCCCTTGTTCTTTTGACTTCATCTTAGTTTGTGAAACGTGGCTGAAACCAAATATCACTGATGCAACAGTTGGTCTTCCTAGCTACACATTATTTAGGAATGACAGGATCTATAAGGTTGGCGGCGGTGTTGCTATATACTCTAAATCAAACCTTAATTCATTCATTGTACTTCGCTCTGATACTTCCCGACCTGGCTGACCAGAGTTCATGTTTCGTGACGTTTATGTTGGTGTAACACATGTCCTTGTCAGTGTGTGTTATAGGACACCTCATCTTTGGTTTCTGGCAGAATATGAACTCGCACTGCTAGACCTATTGCCTCGCTACAGTCATGTCATTGTCATGGGTGACTTCAATACTGACTTACTGGGACTACTTACTACGACAAGACTCTTTTAACATATATGTTTCAAACATTTAGTTTGACTATACTGCCACTAAAAGCTACTCATCACACCTCTACAGCCGACACCTGGCTTGATGTCATGGTGGTTTGTGACGCTGACTTAGTCGTATATCACAGTCAAGTTCCAGCTCCTGGACTTTCAAAGCATGACCTTATTTTCTGTGTTTACAACCTTCATCCTGAAAAGCAGAGTGCCAAATTTGTCCAATACAGAGATTATAAAAGCATTAATCCTGATTCACTTATCTTTGATGCAATGTCCCTTCCATGAAATGATATTGATGAAATGATAAACTTACCAATATTGATACAATGGTCAATAAGTTCAACGTATTTATGAACTATTTTTTTGATCTACATTCTCCACTTATAAAAAAAAAGGATTACAAAAAAGCCTGCAACCTGGATCTCAGATCAAATACGTAGAATGCAAAAGCAACGAGATGCATGCTTCCGGAAGGCAAAAAGATCTAAATGTGCCCATGATTGAAATGCGTATAAGAAATTAAGAAACCAAACCCAGCAACAGATCCGTAACTCTAAAATTAGACATTATTACCGATCATCACCTGACAAGAAAAAGTCTACTAAATCACTCCGGACAACAGTTAAGGAGCTGGGGATTGGGAAGTCAAACCCTACTGTTTCCATCAACATCGACCTTGATGTTATTAATGATTATTTCACTAATATTCCTATTGATTTATCAAAAACCAAAATTTACGTCAGTGAACTAACCAGTTATCCTTTTCCTAGGTCTTTCCATAAATTTTCATTCCGTTTGGCTACTGATGATGAAGTGATAAAAGCCATGAATTGGACAACCAGTAACGCAGTCGCAGCTGACAGTATTCCAATTAAATTCATCAAACTTACCCTACCAATCATTACAGCTATATTTAATTTTTCTTTAATTTCAGCTATTTTCTCTCGTGCCTGGAATTCTGCTATAGTTCAACCTTTCTCTAAAACTTCAAAATCCTCTATCTCCCTCTGATTGAAGGCCAATACGTATTCTTACCGCCCTGTCCAAATGCCTTGAGATAATTGTTTATAAGCAAATTTATGATTATCTTTCAAACAATAAACTAATATTTAACTTTCAATCTGGCTTCCGCCCTAATCACAGCACTACAACAACCCTTATGAAAATCAACGATGATATACGGCATGCAATGGACAAGAGTAATCTTTCAATACTAACACCTGTTGATTTCTCGAAAGCTTTTGACTGCGTTTACTTTCCATTACTCCTTATGAAACTTAAAAAATATGGGATTTCTGATAGTTGTGTGGACTGGGTCGGGTCCTACTTGTCAGGTCGTCGCCAGTGTGTGCATACTGGAGAGGGCACGTCCGGATGGAAACCTGTGATCAGAGGTGTGCCACAGGGATCCTTCTGGGACCTCTGCTTTTCTCACTTTACATTGATGATGTAACATCTGACATATGCTTCTCTAAATATCACTTGTACGCTGATGACTTAAAGATTTACCAACATTTCCCTATTGCTGTGTCCCACCGAGCGGTTTCACAAATGAACCTTGATATTGCTGCAATTGCTGCTTAGGCTCAGAGACATGAACTAATGTCAAATGATAATAAAACCAAGACTATCCTTATTGGACATTTTAGACTACTTCGACAAATCAATTTCACTCACTTCTCTAGATTGAGACTAAATGACAATACTCTCGACTACTCCGACAGTGTAAAGAATCTAGGACACTATGACCAAAACTTTTGGTTGGACTGATCATGTTACGTTGGTATGCAGTAGGGTGTTTGCTGGTATTCACAGTCTTAAACGATGTGCTTCCTATCTGCCATTTTCTGTTAAAGTGATGCTGGTAAAAACTCTGGTTCTGTCTCACTTCAACTACTGTGACGGGGTGATCAATGACATGACTGTTAAGCTCTCGGACAGGCTTCAAAGAGCACAGAACTTCTGCATTAGATTTATATTCAATTTAAGACGGGATTATCATGTTTCTCCATTTTTCAAACAGTTAGGTAAGCTCAAAATAAAACAATTTCGTGAATACCACATACTTATTCTTGTGTTTAATATTTTAAACACTAGATCTCCTGAATACTACTTGTCCGAGATCTGCGTTTATAGTTCATCTCCGAAATCAGCACCAGAAATACACGTCAGGGAGCCTCCCTACTATCAGTGCCTATTGATTACACCACTCTCTATAGCAACTCTACCGTTTCTGCTTGTCGTTTATGGAATTTGCTTCCTGATAACATCAGGACCATTGATAAGCGCGCTCGTTTCGGGTTGGAGTTAAAGGACCTGCTTCTGCGAGCCCTGTAGGGGTGGGTGGGGGTTTCAGTGGTTGTGGTTCATGAGTGATTTGTATGTGTGTCGATGTATGATATTAAAAATGATTAATTCTGAATATTTATGTCTATAGTATTTTTAAATCAGTAATGTTGTTTTGCCATTTTTATCAACAAAATGTTAGATATAAGTTATTGTTTTTGTTTTAGGGTATACAAGTAGATATTTAAGAAACTGTAGAATTTACTGTATAAATTTCATATAGTTAAAAAAACATGTTTTTTTTTAATAAGGTTGAGTGGAAGAGAGGACTTAATACTCCTAACTCCATCTAATAAAGACAATTTTCATTTCATTTTATTTTTTCATTTCATGCCGATCGTAGAGATATGTACTAATATGAAGAGTGTGTGAGTGTGTTGATTGTAGATGAACGAGTGCAGTCATTGTTACTATCTGAGTTTGACTTGCCTCAGAAAGGACTATTTATTAATAGCCCAATAGAAAGGACAACTATGGGACCTACAGCTTTATGAACCACACAGTGTTGGTCAGATTTTCAGTTAACTGACAAGTCTGACACTCAGTTCTCTTCCCTAAACAACATAACTTTAATCATTTGTAGGCTTAACTACTTATATGTATCATTATATATAATAAGCAAATAATAATAATTTGAGTTTGATTTTTAGTTTGAATGACGTTTTATACATATGTCAGTCAGCCCCGTCCAAACACTAACCCTGGGTACGTCCCTGAAGAGAATTGACATACAGTATTTAATCTCAGTTATCAATTTTCTCTAAGTACTTCCAGAGTTCAATTACTTAAACTCTGAACAGTTGACTTCCGTCACCACCGTAACTTTTAATTTACGAAGTTTGTCCAAGAAGCAGTCAGGGACTTTACTGTTTACCTTTGTTCTCTACTTTTCGATAGTTCAATGGGCTTATTAAAGCCTTATTTGGTCACGAAGCATGTATGTAATTGTTAAAATAAACGTACAATGCAAATAGAATCTACAGTTTCCGGTGACAACCGCGTCAAGGTACTATCTACAATATTTATAAGATGACCAGACGTTTCGCCCATACTGTGATGTGGCATCCTCAGTGTTTCCTCTGAGACTGAGATCACAGTATGGGCGAAACGTCTGGTCATCTTGTAAATATTGTAGATAGTACCTTGACGCGGTTGTCACCGGAAACTGTAGATTCTAGTTATAACAACGGCCGCTTAAGCCTAAGTTCTAAGATTAAAATGCAAATGATTGAATTTAGGACAAGAACTTTCATCATGTTGTAACAAATGTCTTTTTTATGGTGCATTAAAACTAAAAACCATAAGAGAGTTCAATGATACATTATAATAAAAAACCCTTATCTGTATGACATTATTAACAAATTTTTTTTTTTTTTTAGCATAATACGTGTTGGTACATGAACAGTACAAATGAACGTCACAAAACACAAATACATCCCCGCATGAGGGAAGTGTTTGTGAAGCCATATATCCAGTGTACTTGATCAAGCCTTTAAGTATTCAAGTTAGTGAGTAATATATTACAATATAAGCAAAAAATTAACAAATTAATATACTACAATTCAAGTACAAAATGCAAAAATATTATGGTGATCGGCGAACCACGCTGACCTTCCTCAAACCAGAGAGATTCACAACAGAAACATTGTGAAAGAATTTTTACTTGTTCCATCTAAAAGCACATGTATGAAGTTGTAGTGGATAGGCGAACTCCACTACAACTTCACTATTTTTATTTATTTCACTAGGCAAACTCGTACTACCCCGGAGGTTGGAGGAACTAAATAATAATAATGTTTAGTTCTTCTGAAATATTAGATTTGAATTCGGACGAATGCGTTTGTTTTCTACTTTGCTCGGTCCACACAATCAAACCAGCTTTATACAATCAACCTCTAGCTAGCTAGTACTTTTATGTTTGTAATCGTTATCTGTTAGTACGAACACAGAGTAAAGAATAAAATAGATTGAACACTCGACAATCTAAGTGAAACTCTTAGTAACACATGGTACATGACCTGCAAGAGTACATGCAGATTTTGTCTTCCACCATAAACTGGCATATCACAGGTCCACAGGGTAATATAGACAATAGACGGACAGTAGCTAAGCTCAGACGTTTAACTTGCAACTGGCTCTCGTTAGTGGTCGTGTCGCAGACTTACATTAATTAACTCTTTTAACACCACTTTTGACGTAAACAACAATGACGTGTGCTACAACAGCTGATTACCACGCCAGGTGTTTGCTTCCTCACCGCTAGATTCACTAACGACGCTAACATCGCTTGGTGGCAAATAAAATGGCTGAATTTCACTACTGTTACTGTACATTTATATTATATTGTGGTCATATGCTCTTAGTATAGAAGGGTGGATATGTCATTACAACAATGATCCCACTTGCCTACATTGTAATTAGCCTACTTCTAGTAGTTTATGGTGGTGTTTAAAATGAATAGTTTCAATTTTATCAATTTTTTTTATTTTAACAGTAGGTTACATTTTTAGGCTACATCAACTCTCAGCTATGCCCACTTCACCATGAGGATGGAACGCAATACAACTATTCTCCTTCATTCTTTACTCTGTGGTGCGGAACTGTCTCAGCTGTGCCCACTTCACCATGAGGATGGAACGCAATACGACTATTCTCTTCATTCTTTACTCTGTGGTGCGGAACTGTCTCAGCTGTGCCCACTTCGCCATGAGGAATTCAAAATTTCTCTATTGTACATTGACAATTTACATTGTATTACAAACGTCAATCTTATAACTAAAAATTAAGTAAGTAATTACAATTGTATTAATTCCAAACAAAATATAGTTTAACATATGTTCAAATTATATAATTTACAATAAAACCAATATATTTAATTTTTAACTAGGCCTTCCGCCAGCAAAGCTGGCATTATTAGGCAACACAACTTTTTTTGTTAAAAAAAGTTAAAAAAAAAAAGTTGTGTTGCCTTTGCTGGCGAAAGGCCTAGTTAAAAATTAAATATATTGGTTTTATTGTAAATTATATAATTTGAACATATTATTAAGTGACCAGTATCAACTCTCAACTTCACTATAGTTTAACATGTAATGAAAATTAAATTAAGTTTTATTATAATTATGTATGAATCAAACTCAAATACCTTGAAAATAATTCTATTTAAATCTGGAATATTTTGGCAATAATTCTATTCTATTTACATCTGGAGAAATTCTTTGACGGAGTAACAAGCCTTTTCAATCAAAAAATTATGTAAGGAATTTTTAAATGTGGCTATTGTATCTACACTACGTATTTGTTCTGGTAATTTATTGTATAGTTTTGGGCCTATATTCTGAGGAAGGGTTGACGACAGTTCCAGTCTATGTGATGATTGCTTATGTTTGTTCCTGTGCCTTGTTTCATAATTATGAACAGTTGCACCGGTTACGAACGTTGTCAGTTTAAACTTATAATAGATCAACATTTCGTAAATGTAGAGTGAAGGCAATGTTAATATTTTGAGGGTTTTAAAATAATATCTACATGATGCTCTTCCAGTTAATTTTGCAACTATACGTATAGCTCTTTTTTGTAAAGTAAAGACTCTCTTAAAATTTACCTGGGCCGTTGAGCCCCATAATATGATACCGTACCTCAGCATCGATTACATTAGTGATGTACATATCAATATCATAATAAATAAATTGTCATAGTTGGAAAACCTCTTCAAAAGAAATAGTTGAGAGGATATTTTAGAGCAGAGAAAATTCACATGTGATTTCCAAGAAAAGGAATCATCAAATATCAGTCCCAAGTACTTAACTTCCGCATCAAAAGGTAATTCGATATCATTCATAAGTACCACAGGGCTAAAGCCAGTCCAATTATTTTGTGAAAGTTTAGACAGCTTGTTTTAGTTGGATTTACATGTAGATTGTTGCTATTGAGATACTGATATAGGTTATTTAATTGCCAAAAGCTGTCAACTTCCAAGTTATTCCATGATTTGTTATGCAATATAATTAAAACTTCATCAGCGTACATTGTGATTTTTATGTCGGTTAATATTTTCGAATGACTATTAGTATAAATAATATAAAGGATAGGTCCCAATACTGTACCTTGAGGAATACCAAATTTAAGGTTCATGCTTTCTGACTATGTGCATTACCAATCTTAATAATTTGTGTCCTTGATGATAAATAAAATTTAATCCAGTCTAAGGCTACACCTCGAACTCCAAGCTCGTAAAGCCGTTTAAAAAGTATTTTGTGATCTAAGCAATCAAAAGCTTTTTGCAAATCTAAAAACACTCCAACAGACTTTTGTTTACTATCCAGTGCAGTGACAGCTCTCGTGACGAGGTCTACCGTTGCATCGTAGTATTTCTGTTCTTTACAAATCTAAATTGTTCTTTACATAGTAAATTATATTTAAACAAAAATGTTGTCAATCTATTTGCAAATACATTTTCATAAACCTTTGAAACGGTAGAAATATTTGCGACTGGTCTCCAATTCTCCGGTAGGCTGGAAATTCCATTTTTGAATATAGGACGAATCAGAGTCTGTTTTAGTTCGGACGGAAACAAACCCTGAGACATCGATGCATTGATTATGTTTCCTAATGTAGATAAGGGGCTAAGGCGCTGGCTTGCCAGGTCCGGGTTCGATTCCCGATGTGACCTTTAATAGATTTTGCCCTGCAGTTCCCGTGGTTCGGAAGTCACGTAAAGCCGTTGGTCCCCAGGTTAAGTGTTAGAGAGGGCTTCTTAGCCCTAACTTCACCTGGTAAAATAAGACAAACTTAAACTTAATGGATCACTAATGGAACTGGCACAGTGTCGAATAGTTTTGTGGCTAAGACCGTCATAGCCAGTTGAGTTTGAATTCTTAAGTTTCATGATTATTCTGTATACCTCACTAGAATCAGTTGGATATAGAGACATTGTATTAGGGCTAATGAAGTCCGAATGGGCCCGTATTTCTGGTTCGGTTATCAGTGCGTGCTTTTGTTCTCCGATGTTTACAAAATATTGATTAAAGGAGTTGGGACTCGGCATATCGGCAGGTAGCGGAGCAGGTTTCTTGTCCCTGTCCTTATCTACTCCAAGCCTCCCTCACTAGATTGTCAGTCGTCGCTAGTTGTTTACTTAGATGCATAGCCTTTCCAACTTTTATTATTTTGCGATATATCTGTTTGTATTGTTTATAATACTCTATAAACGACCCGGTTTTATTAGTTTTTCTTTCAAAGTCGAGATCTTAACCTTTTGGAAGAAGTGATAATACCCTTGGTTATCCGAGGTTTTTTAGTTTTTGGAATATTTTTATTTTTAACTTTCAATGGGCAGGTCACCAAAAAATTATACTCTAGAGTTTTTGAAAATAATTTAAGTTTTTCCTCAGCATTGTATGTTGTATTTATTAGATTCCAACTCTCTTTTGATAATAAAAATGTTAGTGTATTTAAATTTGTCAAACTAGTGTCGTAAAAGGTCTTGACTATTTTGTGTTCCCGTGATTTACTGTGTGCGAGAGGATTTTGAGAAGTTATATTTATTTTTTGCCCGAAGTGATGATCTGATAGTCTTGTGCCTACAACTTCTACTTGCATCATTTCACTTTCCACATTGGATAGCACATGGTCTATTAGAGTGGATGAAAGGCTTGTTACTCGTGTCGGTGAGTTTACATACTGTTTAAATTTAAACTCATTCATAAAATCTTTAAGTCTACATAATTCGATACTTTTTTTAACCAGTTTATATTTTAATCTCCAACGACCAGGCAGTATTTATTTTTAACCAAATGTTTTGACAGTAATTCATAGGACATATCAAAGAAAATATTTATATTGACGTAATGTGGTGGTCGGTATATGCCAAATAAAAATAATTTTACTTCCTTACTGATGACTAGCTCAATTCCTGTAGCTTCAAACGTCATTTCTTTACATACATTATCGATATTTACATTATTTACATTTTTATTAGATTCCACCAAATCACAATACCACCACTACTCTTATGATTAGATCTTGAGAAATCACAAGGCATCAATTTTTTCCCTAAGATATTGGATATTGATATGAATAATTTTCAATTTTGTATCATGACAGTGTGTGTTTAGTTCTTTGTTTGAAATTAATCCATATGTTTTCTTATTTACAGCAGATTGTGTTTCGTTGTCATACCTTGTTAGTTTAAATTACAATCTTTTATTTTGTCAATAACCAATTTACATAAGTTTTCTTTGCCTTTAGCTTTTAAGTGAAGCCCTTTACTGGTGTAGTTGTTAGGTGACAGGTTTGAAAGTGAGAATTTTCATGTGTTCGTATTCTAGTGCTACCATTATGAGGTCTATATTGATTTTTCTGATAAATTTATTTAACTGAGGTTTGTCGTATCTTAGTGGCACTGTACATAATACTACATTGGTATTTTTTGATTTATTTGCGATTTCCCTTACCCTAGGTTTTATATCAAAGTCACTGTTGTTGTCAATATTATTACTACCACCGAGAATTACAAGATGATCGCTGTTTTTGAGACTTGAAATCTCGCAGTCTAGGCCACCTACACATGCTCCATAGGTGCATTTGGTTTGAAGATGCTTAGCACTTCACTGGATGGATCGCAATTCGACTATTCTCCTTTATTCTTTACTCTGTGGTGCGGAACTATGTACTTGTTTTGTTTTAGATGATTTGTCTACTGTTGATTTGATCGTTTGTTAATTTTATGTAATTTGAGATATAGATTAATAGAAAATATGTTGCTAAAAGTTTTACAGGTCTAGTCACTATTCTTATGGTAGGCAATATGGCTATGTTTTACATTTCAGTATTACAATGAGGTAACTAATCTAATGTACAGCCTACTAAATCCTTGTAAAATAACAATGAATGTCTTTGTTTTTTAAATTTTCAAATGGAACCAGTTCTTAAATAAACAGCCAACGTTTTAAAAATATTTGTATTTTTAACAATTTTTCATCATTGGTCTTTGCTTTTGTTTCTTGTACTGAGCACAAATGTAATTGGTTTTGGAATGTAATTATTTTTCAGGGAAAAATTACACTCTTTACTTATCTAACTAACTTTAACCCTCCACTGGGGATCAAATTTGCCTTGACTGGCAGGTCATTTTTACAGTTTGTGCAAACGTTTGTTTGAAAATTCCTACACAATCAGGATTTGATCAGAATATAATGTATTATATATCATTGTATTCAAAAATTTATGTTATACCTCATAAAAGCTAAAAAAAGTACAAAATTATACATAAAACATTTTTTCTAGTTTGAAGTTGGAATTTTTTTTCCGAAAAACAATTTTCTAATTAGTGATCATGTATCAAACACTAAAAATGATTAATATCCAAGTCCAAGATATACAAAATGTGCAACATTTTGTCTTGAAAAAGAAATTGTTAACTGAAAAGAACTTATTTCTGAAAATAATTTGTAAAAATGGAAATGTATAGTTCCAGTTATAGTTTTAGAAGTTTACGCTGCGGCCAAATTATCTTAAACACCTTAAATTGGATACTTGTGGTATTTCAGTTGCAGTTAAAAAACTATAATATCTTAGCTATAAACATATTAAGAAATTATAAATCAAATAAAAACCGATTTTATTTTGTATTGTCCTTAAGGCTACCACAGAGAAAAATAAACAGAGGTCACTTTGTTATGGCCGAAGCGAACAGCTATCTATATAGAGAATACGGTACAACTAATTAACATCTTTATACATGTGTTTATCTTTGTAGATTTGGGGGAATGAGGCAGAGACTGACAAGGTATTGGCCCTGCTGTCACATAAATTACCGGAAAAATAACTACTTGACACACATTAAGCACACTATTGAATACAACCTCTGTTTATTTCTTCTCTGTGGGGCTACTTAGTAATTTTCAAAACTTCCTTTCATAGGTAAAAATATTGATTATAAGGATTGCTGTTCCAAAAACAAAATTAATTCTCTTGGTGAAATAAAAATCATTAAACTCTTACGCCATTCAAAATTAAGAGGATGGCTTGAGTGATGGCAATCTTTTACTTATACATTTTTTATTTATTTGCTTTTTTTAATTATGGTGTATGGTGATTATGTTTATTCAGAATATTATTCTCAGCAATGTGACTAGATTTAGCCTATATTTTCTACTAAACAGAAATAGTTTCCATTAAAAATGTAATATTTGAACCATCAAATATTAAACATGGAAATAGATTTCCAGCATCAACTATTGCTTTGGATATGTTTTCTTTTTGTCTGATACTTTAAACGTAATAATGTTATATGAGTGCTTTTGATAACAATAATTTGTGATTATGAAGCAGTAGGTTGTCTGCATGTTTGATCATTTAACTGATAAAGTTACTTATGATAACAATAATTTGTGATTATGAAGCAGTAGGTTGTCTGAATGTTTGATCATTTAACTGATAAAGTTACTTTTGATAACAATAATTTGTGATTATAAAGCAGTAAGCTGTCTGAATGTTTGATCATTTAACTGATAAAGTTACTTTTGATAACAATAATTTGTGATTATGAAGCAGTAGGCTGTCTGAATGTTTGATCATTTAACTGATACAGTTACTTTTGATAGCAATAATTTGTGATTATGAAGCAGTAGGTTGTCTGAATGTTTGATCATTTAACTGATAAAGTTACTTTTGATAACAATAATTTGTGATTATAAAGCAGTAAGCTGTCTGAATGTTTGATCATTTAACTGATAAAGTTACTTTTGATAACAATAATTTGTGATTATGAAGCAGTAGGCTGTCTGAATGTTTGATCATTTAACTGATAAAGTTACTTTTGATAACAATAATTTGTGATTATGAAGCAGTAGGTTGTCTGAATGTTTGATCATTTAACTGATAAAGTTACTTATAAATACTTAAAATTAAATCAGTAAGCTAAGTTTACTAACAAAACATAAGATGCACACTAAAGATATACCAAATTTGAAAGATAACACTAAGAAAATTTGAAATATACTGATGGATAAAATTATCCGGTCAAAAATATGGATAATGAAAATTATGCTGCCTAAATTTTATGAGTTTTACTTTCTTTTAACTCCCCAAGTGGGGTTTTGAAATGATCTCTCGCAATTTACATTCACGATTGGTACTTTACCCAAAACAAAAAACTGACCATCCTTACTTACACGTTATTCAATGTTTTTATTGTATTTCCACAGTTGATCATATCCATATTCAACTTTATCTAAACTTTATCTATCTGTTCGTAGTTGTTTATACAAAGTGCAAATTTTTTGTCTAACTAACTAATATTTAATTGGTGCTTTGAAAACAGTCATTGGTAAGATAAATAAACGTTTAGCTCATCAAATAACTGTAAATATTAAATTAATTTAGTTTTATATTCATAGGGTATTTAATTGGTCAGTAGCACAGTTGGTTAAATCACAGCTTCATAAGTTAAAAGTTCTCAGTTCAATCCTAATCAGAGTCAATACATTTTGAAAAGGGTCAGCTGATAACCACCGGCTGTTCATTTGTCATTGGGCTATTAATTAATGACATTTTCTAGGAATAATCTGCCTTAGTTTGTAACAATGACTACATTCGCTCATCTACATTCATCACACTCATTTGAAATCCATATTCGCCCATATCTTGACGATTGGCGACTTAATAAATAAAAACATAAAAAAATAGGCAGCATATTTTAAACATCTACTACATGTAATCTAGCTTAATGATAAAACTAGATTTTTTTATATAATATATGTAAGCTTACTATATTATCTCTTTATAATAATGAAGTATGGGAAATGGTGATGACACTATAAACTATCAGGCTAAATGTAAGCTAGAACTTTATAAATGTAAACAATGATATACAAGTTGGCTGTAGAAGTTTGATTTGAGCAAAGTTCAAACCACCTCAGAGATATAGACCTGGAAGTTTGCTCTAACTTCCCATCAAACAAGCTATGTATTTTCTTCTGATTATATCAATTTGTTTTATTACAATAATACTAAATAATTTATATTCATTTTAAAACAATTAAAAGTATATTCTTAATAGGAAATTAATACATATTCCAAACTATTTTATTTTATAGGCATATTAAGTGTTAATATAAATTACGAACATGTGATACAAACTCAATCAATTGTAATACAAAAAGTTCAGTATTGCTTATCTTTTGTAGATTTCTTTGATCTGAGAATTTATCAAAATCTTATCATAATCTGTACCATCCTGTTCTGACATTGTTAAAATTGCTTGACCCAAAATTGTATGCATATTGTATCTTTGTTAAGTGCTACATGTAAGATGGCCAGCTATCTCTTGTTGATATAAATTGAGGAAGTAAGTTAGTACAACATACTCTTAGTGACTTTATATAAATTGGCTACAATTTGGGATCTATAGTTTGGTCAAATATAATATTTTTTAATCATATTAGTATTTATTTTTAGTTTTTTAATGAGCATAATACGTGTTGGTACATATACAGAACAAGTAAACGTCACACAACACAAATATACTGCAATACAAGTAGAAAATGCACAAATATTATGGTGATCGATTTCGGTGAACCACGCCCACTATCCTCAGATCTGAGGGATTCAAAAGGTGGGCGTTGTTCACCGAAATTGATTACCATAATATCTGTGCAATTTCTACTTGTATTTTAGAAAAGGGTAAGTAATTATATATACACTTTTCACAAATATATATATATATATATCACATCACAAAATAGTTTTTGTGCATTGTGTGCCTATATTGTAATATAGTTGTGTGACTTTCACTTGTGCTGTATTTATTTTTCTCTGGCTACTCTATTAATTTTTACTTTTATTGTAAGATAAAAAAAACTATTACATGAGAGCCTGGATAGGACAAAATCCTAGAGAATACCATTTTATTAAATCTCTGGGAATCTCCCATAGTACCTAGAATAATACATTGGTACATAGATAATATAGATCTTTTTGGCCATCTACTTCAGTAAAATAAATTTTACTCAATTTTTAGCACAGCAAAAACCTTTATAAATCGAATGTAAAGAGCCTAACACCCCTTACCAGGTATTCAAACTGAAAGACCAATTCCTGTAGTTTGAATACAAATCTCAATATTGTACCATAATATTTGTGCATTTTGTACTTGTACTGTTAATATATTTGTGCATTTTGTGCTTATATTGTAATATATTTGTGTTGTCTGACGTTCACTTGTACTGTATATTTTATAAATAATTTAGTCGTACTGTGTACAACCGGTCAAATTTCTCTGCATAATTAGGCATTTAGTACCACTACTTGGAGAGTTAAGGGCCAAGGAGGGTTGGGAATATATCACGAATGTAAAAATTACATGTGCTCCCCCCACTGGCTCTAAAATGATTTTCTATTAATACATATAGCATGTTTGTAATGTACTTGCTGGTGTAAACATTGCATATTTTTTGTGTGGATTTAAAATGTAAAAACCTTCTTATTTTGTACATACCAAACTAAAAAACAGCTGCTAAACGAAAACATACCAAATGCACGGAGAAAATATCTCTATTGAAGTGCTTTATGTACACTCTTTAAATTTAGATGAATTGACTTTATTACTTAAATAATAAATTAAATTGACTTAAAATGTTGAGGAAATGCACATATTATATCATAAAGTTGCAGTAAGGAGGGAGTTTTTGAAATTCAATTAGAAATTCCTTTAAAAGAACCTGTGTAACTAATTAGAACCACATTCAATTAAAAAACTATTAAACTCAAACAATTCTAATTATTTGTTCTTTTGTTTTAAACAGCTCTGCAGTACAGTTGACCGATAAATGTTGACTAGTTACATACTGCGACCAAAGGCCAAGGCATTATGAACACATATTGAGACTTACTACCAATTAATGAGGCTGAAGACCGTTGCAACTGATGGGATTAGCATGCAAAGCAAGCAGGGGTGTCCCCTGGTAATCAATATTTGTACTCTTGTCTCCTTATATTGCATTAAACTTGTGTTGTCTCACACAACTTTACTCGTGATATTACAAATTATTACAGTGTATCTACATTTTAATTGTTATATTTTTATAAGAAAATTTAATCTGTTTATATTCAAATATTTAAAATCCTTATACCATTCAATTTTAAAAATATTAAATGGTATCATAAGATGTAGGCCTCCTTTAAAATCCAACTTAAACACTTTTGAATCTCAACCAAGTCGAGCTCGAGAACAGCACGTTCTGTATTACTAAAACAAATTCACGATACCATTGGTGTTAAATTGGACAAGTGGTCTTAATATGGCCAGGTGAAACACCAAGAATTGTGATTCTTAATTCTTAAATATAAAACTTCACTCACCTGTTCACATGGGCTTGAAAGCCTGTGTGTGAACTTTATTCAACTTGTGAAGTACCAACCGTTGGCTCAGTCGGGATTTGAAACTTGGACCTTGCCCTCAGCAGCCCGAAGCCTTAGCCACTGAGCCACCACGCCGGCCTGAAAAGTGAAAAAAATGACATGACATATAAATATTTATTATATATAACATGTAAATACAAACTAAAATATTAAAAAATACTCAAGGAATAGTTAGGCTCCAAAATGTTAATCTGTATTTAAATGTTTTAAAAATAATTTTCTTACAACTTTGTAAGTCATACTTGATGTTTTGTACAGTAAATATTGCATATTGTATATAACTAAAATAGGTCAATATATTTATTATTAAAATTAATTAGCTTTAATGGTTAAGATACTAAAATATTCTATATATTTTTTCCTAATGATGTGTTACTGAATTTTTTAATTCACTCTATTAATCAAAGAATGGAATTTCTGAAGTCTTGGAGTAGAGAAGTTCTTATGTTGATTCAGATGGTATGGTTCCTTCCAAAACAAAGTCAGCAGTACAACTCAACTGGTTTTTTATTAGTGAATTAATGTAATGCGTACTTTCTATGTATGTATTGAGAAAAGCATTCTTCTTGCATTCTTATAAATATGAGACGCCGACACAACATTGTTGGTATTTTAAGGCAAATATGAATGGTTATATGAGTGTAGGATGAGTGTGGATAAGTGTAATCTGGTTACTAACTGAGTTCAACTATTCCTCAGAAAGGGCAATTTATTAATAGCCCAACAGCCAGGGCAACTAAGGGACCTACAGCTTTACATGGAATCCGAACCACGTAGTTCTGGTCTGATTTTTAGCTAATTGACAAGCCTAATACTCAGTTATCTTCCCCACACAACATCCGTACAATGATAATCACCCAACATGGACACCCCAGACTTCTCTAGTAGTGTCCACGCCGATAGCAACCATCAAGCGGACGCCATGTCGGTATTAAGAGGACCGAGCATCCAACCTATCGCCTACAATCTCCCAAACACTTTGTCCCCATGTAGCTGGGTTACAGCACTGTGCAAGTGACAAGATACAACATCCCACATGAATGAGTTGTTTGTAAGACACCACAGTTCTGTATACACAGTAGTAAATACTCCAAGATCAAGAACATCATATTATATCTCTACTATTATATGTATATTTAGTCTCAGGCCATCAAATTCTAAGTATCCACACAATAAAATATTTGGACATTCATTTTGAATGCAACATGGGCAATCTATAGTCTGATTCAACCCAACAATATGCTCGCTCTTATAATGAGATTCTTCTTAGGAATAAACAAACCATCAGATTGAAAGTTCTCTTTATTGGTAAGGCAGCTTGTAGAGTAAGAGTAGTCCAGTATAGATCCCTCCCCATAAATTGGAGTTTACTGCATAGTTCTATCTGCTAAGGAAGTCAGGATGTTGAATAATATACTCCACCATTTGGCCTGCAGAATGACACATTTATTTCTTCAAATACTAAAATATTTCATTGATTGATTTTAAGATGACACTAAATACAAAATATAATTAGTGTTTTTTTTTTTTTTTTTAGTAAAATCTTATTCCCTCCAGTTTTCATTATTATTTTATTGTTGACCCAAAGTTAAGTTTTTAATTTGGATTGTAAAATCACATTTCATAACAATATTGCTATGGTATAAAAGTTAATTACGCCTTAAAGATTATGAATTGTTCAGTTTCGTATATTTTTATTTTTCCATGCAAATCAAAATTAAAAATATGTTTATCTTATGGAATCGTTATCTTATTATAGCCAACTATGCAGTTAGCTTATGTTTTTTAACAGAACTGTTAGTGATACATTTTTATCTTGTTTGAATATTTTCACTTTATTAATATTTATCAAACTTGAAATAGTAATGGTGTATGGCATGAATGGCTGTTGGACATGTGCTGGTGATTGTGTTATCACCAAAGGGGAGGAGTATGGGGCTCAGATTTCAGTGCCAGCTGACAGTAGGCACTGCCTGGTCTATCAGGGTCCTCCCCCAGCCTCCTTGACTATATCAATCAGTCGGGTCCACTCTACAGCTCAGAGTAGATCTTCTACCTGTGGAACAGTGAACAGGTCAGTGCCATATACTTGCATCTCATGTAACTAGTGGTATAATAGTTATTTTTTGCGACAAATTTAATTTTGTATAGTTGAAAAATAAAATAGTTGTATGTCAGTTCTCAATAACTTTGGACTACAGTGGGTTGTTTCATACCCACATGGTCCATAGTTATCATACAGTCGTCATGTAGTGTTATAAAAGGCTAATTATTGTACAACAAAATTTATTAGCTGTTTCATTAAAGAAACTAAAAAGGGGAAAAATGTTATATACATTTCTTAATTTTTTTGTTTTGTTATCAGTGTGTATATAATTGTTACATATTCTGTTGTAATAATCATCTCAAGAGTAGATCATGTTAACAAAATTAAATAGTGCAGAATGATTAAATAAATTATGTCAGACAAGAAGGAAAAAATAATCTAAATGAAACCCTTGACCACCACACACATACAATGTTGTTGAGCCACGCATCCACAAATACATGTATGGGTGGTTGTTCCAATGTGAAATCTGATGAACTGTTGATATGAATTAAATTGAATTTAACTTTGATCTTGTGACTTTTTTTTCTTGAAACAGACAATAATTTTTTTTAATAAGGTTTTGCTGCCCAAACTGAATCATGCATAGTTAACATTTTTGGTAAAACAATTTTTTGCAAAAAAATTAAAAACAGGTATTTGCATTCAAATGTAATCAAGGTCCCCTGTAAGTAATGAAATTGTATTCAACTTGTTGGTCTTTTGATTGTTTTTCTATTTCAAACCTACTTTAAGATTAAAGGGTATGGCATTTGAGAAAAGTTAGTGTCAATTCTGCTTATGTACTTCTTATAAGCATTGAATTAGTATTATTGTTGTGATCTGACTGTCATATGAGAAAGATGAACTATTACAATGGCAGTGGCGGATCCAGAGAGGGGCTAGGTGGGGCTATAGCCCCCCTTGGGTGTCAAATTCACACTGTAAAAGTCAGTGGTTTGTTACACAATTTTAATTTGTTAAATAAAATAATAATATGTTGTGAACAATCTGGATAAATTTGTAAAATAGAAAATAAAAGTATAAATATTTGGAAAATTATAACCTGTGACCAAACCAAAAATAAATAAGCAGCCATATTAATACTGGTTGCCAATGCTCCATTACCAGTTGCAGATGACGCAGAGCGTCTATCAGGGTATCCGGGGCCGTTTCGCTTCATGGAGAATGCCAAAAACATGGGTTTCTATTTCAATGATTCGGCCCGTTATAATTATTTTATTATGTCACTTGATGTGTCATTTGATAGATGAAAATCTGATCTAGTGAACCATTAGTTGGGTTTTGTAAAACATTGAGTATTGAGTATTTTTATAACTTTTTGCAGTTAAATATGTAAAACTTAAAATGTTATTCTCCGCAATTTTATATTAAAAAACTCAAAATTTCAACTTATGCCCCACTTATTTGATAGAAGGTTTCCATCTATCAAATGAAACTTCAAGGGTTACAATAAGATAATTATTACGAACCGTTGAGTTGTATTTAACGCATGTTTTAGCCCGTGGACGACCCGTTATTAATGTATGTTGTCATTGGCAGCCCACTGTGAGGCAATGATTACTTAGGGACTCTTTGGTGCTACAGTTATGCCTTATTTGGAATTTGGTTTCAGCAAGATAGGGCTACTTACCACAAATCCGGACACTAATGACTTTTTTTACGTAAGTTGTTTCTGGGATACTTGATTTCACGATTTGGTTATAATCCGTAAGCTGTACGATCCCCAGACTTTATTTTTGAGTATTGAGTGATCTGAATAGTAAATATTTTTGTCGAAGCTCCCAAGTATAGCTGAACTTAACATCCTGCAGATGCTGTCCGCCATGTTAGTTTTAATCCCTTAAGATCAATGTTATTTTCAAACCAGACATACGATCACGAATATTCTAACTAAAAAGTTATTTTGAAACAGGTTTTCTAAAAAAATTGCATTTGTTCAAAAATGAAATTACGTGTTGAATATATTTGTGAATTTCTAATTAGTTTTATATAAAAATATTTTGTTTGAAGTTTTTATTTTCACCTATTTTTCAACTATGCATATGTATTTAAAATATCAAAAGCAAACCCAATGCGCAGTATGAAACTTCATACACAACTTTTGGTAAATAAAGAACAAGAAAATATGGATTCGCTAATAACAAATATCGTTCTTACGGATTAAAACTAATATGGCCGACAGCCTCTGTAGACTCTTAAGCAGTGCATAAAAAATGAGGTTGCTGCTATTCCTTTACCGATGTTACAAGAGCCTACGATTTTTGAAACTTAGGCCCTGGCTGGCGTGTTTTTAGTCTGTACGATACCCCAGGACCGGCTGAACAAAACATACTCTCGTTTCCATGGCCGTTTGGACATGAAAACTAATTTTTAAGCAAACATATGGCATTGGTATACCATAATTTACAGGAAGAAACGACGATTACAAAAGTACCAAATTTTCGTATTTAATGTACAACTACATATTTATAATAGCGTTTATTTGTAAACGTTGTTTAATTCATCAACAAATCGTGACATAATATTTTCGATATGCTAATATTTTTTTGTTTTTTTGGTCAGGGAAGTTTGACCAACTTAAAATAGTTTTGTAACTAACCAAAGTATTTAATAAATCAAAAACGAAATCTCTAAGACTTATAGTTTTCTTGCAATAAAGCTTTTATGCATTTTGGCATGTAGAATCTAGTCCGTGTTTTGACGTTTTCGTATGATTGCTGTTGGAACATACTCCTCACTACCCATTTGTCACGGCCGGGCAAAAGTTTCATTAATTGGAATGTAACTGCAAGTGTGTGGAAAAGATAGCAAGTATTTGTAGACGCAAATGGAGGTCACATGAGAAACATTATACCAAATAAAATGGAAAATTATGAAATATTTTAGCTGTATTTTCAATATGAACCTATGGTTGGTTTTCAAATAATGTCATTTAAAAAACTATTATATTACCATTTATATTATTATTACATTATTGTTATTACTTATTATTCTGTTGATGCAACATTGTTTAAAAGTGTTTTAGCACTAACTTGTAACTTCTTATTTATGTATAGATATGAAGAGTATTTATTAAAGATTCCATTATACAGTATTAGATTGCATCTTATTAGTAGAAAATCAAAAATAAGTAATTTGTTATCTAAAATATTATATGTAAAGAAAATATATTTAACACTAATTGTTTTTCAACATTGTTATCAACATTTACATAAATCGTACTAAAATTTTCGTCAACATCTGTTGCCAACATTGTTGTCAACACCGAAAAAGTGCTTGCAACATTAACCACCAGTAGTTGGTTAAGATCAAAAAGTGTAGTGAACATTTGTTGCCAACAATGTTGACAGGGCTTAAGCGACGTACAACAATGTTGGCGACACTTCCCTTCCACTGTCCAGTGGTTGGCCGACGCGGCGTCATTACCCTATGTCGGCTGTTGCTAGTAGTACAAAAAAGAGTTGATTTGTTATCAACAAATGTTGATCATTCTAGATATTCGCCAACATTTGTTGTCAACAATTAGTGTAAATGCGGCTTTACTAAAGTATCAAGTAAGACATTATTATGTTTCTTTGTGAAAGGTGAAGAATGGTCATTTTGCAATACTATTGGGTGCTGGAGTAATGAGAGAATTGGGGAGTCACCCATTATCGGACCAGTTTGGTTTCAAATACTATAAGATCTGTCCGCCACGTTTTTTTTTTTTTGTGAATCCATATTTTTCATCATTTATTGACCAAAGTTGTTTGTATATGAGGTTTGATTTAAAACGTTATCATACTACAAATTGGGTTTGCTTTATATATTTTGAATACATGAGCCTAGTTTTGAAAAATAGGTAAAAATAAAAATTTCAAACAAAATATATATATATATTATTTTTTCTGAAAAACTTATCAGGAAATCCAAATAAAATAATCTAAAAATAAAAAGCAATCCAATGTGCAATTTCATTCTTGATCAAATGCAATTTGTTTAGGAAAAAATATGTTTAAAAATAATTGTTTAGTTTGGATATGCGTGATTGTATATCCGGTTCGAAAATAACATTATTCCTATGGGAGAGTTGTTTGCAAAGTACAGTCAACACTTTTTTAACACGTTCGCTGCTGATGGTGCTGCTGCCTGTTCTGAGCATGCGCTTGGTGCGGAGTGCGGATCCGCACCAACTTCGTATCATAACTGTACGAAAAATTAAATCGCTAGCTAGGAACGAACGGTAAAAATTTGTTCAACTGAATGTTTTAAGCAAGCTCACAATGAATCCTCTGTCTGTGGCCAGTGCTTGGCGCCGGGCGCACACTAAACAAATAACATGATTCATCCAATATGGTGCGGATCCGCACCAAGCGCATGCTCAGAACAGGCAGCAGGGTGCGGATCCGCACCATCAGCAGCGAACGTGTTAAGTATCTTCATACTTTTTTACAGTAACAGTTATTTATTTATTATACAGGGTGTATCTGAAATGTGCAAATATATTTCAGAAACTGATTCTAATGGCCAAAATAAAGAACAAATGTCCTGTAAAGGTATGCCCTAAAATACTTCTTTCCCCCTATTTTTATTTCTTTCATTAAACAATTTATAACTGTAGGGCAACTCAACTGAGTTGAAATAAGTTATATATTTATATAAAGATTAATGTCACATAAAATATTCAACTTGTTACTGGAATCCATTTAAAAGTAGAGGCCATATTCATTTTTTAAAGTTAAATAACTAAAAAATTGTAAATCATTCAAATTTTATAATATTTGTTAAAAATAATTTTTGTAGCAATTTAAATTTTTGTCGAATAGTGTAATGTTCCAAATATTTTTTTAATTTTTCAGTTTTAATTTTTTTAAACTTTAGCTTTCTCAAAACTGTTAACTTTCAAAGGGAATACAGTAATGAATTGAATATCTTTTTTTGTGACATGATCTTTATGTAAATAAGTAATTTATGAAATTTCAACTAAATCAGTCTAGTTGTTCTTAAGTTTAAATTATTTAGTAAAAAATAAAATGGCTGATATCAGGGAAAAGAAACATTTTAGGATATAACTTTAAAGTAATTTTTTCTTTATTTTGTTCCATAGAATCAGTTCCTAAAATATGCCCACGCATTTCAGAATCTGTGTTTTATATTGATTTAAGAATCTGAATTGTATATTGATATACCCTGTATAGTATTCAAGGTTGCATTTTCAAAACAATCTTTTAATTTCATCATTGGAATTGTAAGTTGTTAATATTTTCTTGTTGTAATCAGAGCGGACCTTGGACAATCTGATCACCATGGGGTTCATGCCTTTGTGCCTGCTGGGCACCTTGGCGTGGTTTCCTGGTATTATCAATGCTGACCCATACAGCAATCAGTAAGTTTACAGTAACCAGTTAAACATAGTTCCATTTGTTTTATTCATGTTAGCCTTTTACAATTTTTATAAATCATTAAAATTTGAAATCCTGTTGTTATGCTACAGTACTTTATATGTCTCTTGTCATAGGTTTAGGATTAGTTTTTGCATATTTTTGCAAATATTCAGGATTACTATACTAAGAAGATTTTAATTATCCATGCTCGGAGATATGTTATGAGTGAATTTGAAATCCCCACTCTAACCAATCTCACCTGGTTGGTGACTGTTTGATACATGATTTTTCGTATCTGTTTGAATTAACACGTTAGCTGCCATCCTTAAAATGAGTATTTTTGCTCTAAATTGCCAAAAACTATTATGCAAATATTTAAAACAATGATGCATTATATTTACTATGCCACCATTTCTGAGTATAGAAATAGTACATACATAGGCATTATATGTATATAAATATGTCGGGAGTGTTGGCCCAACACAGTTTTTTTAGTAGCGTATACGGCACATAAAAAACTCTGTCGCGCATATCTGCCTGACACATTTTGAGGTAAATTTGTTTTCATGGTTTGGCTACACTGATTGCATGATGAAAGTAATCCAGTATTCAATATGTATTACGTTATTTGAATACCAACATTCACTAAATAAGTCTGTCGAGCCTATACTCCTGACAACTTGCCCGTAGAACATGCCAACATTTAAAGTTTTATGAACAACTTTGTATACAACCAAACACTTAGAAATTCGCTCTGTAAATAGTGTGATGCTTGCAGTACAATAAAGTGTGATCGGTTTCTTTAAGAAAGCAGGACCAGTCGAGTAACAATAAAATAACCAAAAGGTTGCTTAGCAACAATGTCGGGCGTAGTGGCCCGACGGCATCTAGCTGAGACAAAGAGTCGTCAAGCGTATTGGACTGACACGGCAGCTAAAGTGTTAATAAAGAGTTTTGAATCAAGTTTTAAGAATAAATATGAATTTAACTATTAGAAATAATAATACAGGAAATCTAGTTTCAACTGTCCCATATTGCACATGGTTGTTGGTAAAGTCAAAACAAGCACATAATGCAATACAAGATGTGTCTTGTCCCAATCCTTACTCAGTTTATCTTTCTGTGTTATTTTTACAAAAATGTAAATTTCTTTAAAACGGTTTGAGATAAAATGCTTAAATTCAGTATGAAAGTTGATAGTTAAAAAGTAGCTGATAAATGTCGTATGTCAAGGATTTTTTTTATAAAAGTTTTGGCTCTGTAAGTTTTTTTAGTTGTGGTACAATAGTTCCTATAGATAAAAAAACGACAATTTTTATTCATGCATTGGTAAATATATACTGCCATTAGGTTTTCTCAGTGTATTGGAGATATTTCTTGTAATACTCCATCTTCTACTCTTCAGAAATAAAATCTCACTCTCATTTATATATACTAGTTAAAAGTTAAAATTCTGTGGGCTAAGTTAGATACCAATGAGGTTAAGTAGTATAGACCGCGCGGCGAAGGTCCGGCCTCGAGCCCGCCGAGCGGTGATAGGGAGGAGACGGGTGGAGGGCCCAATATGCCTGCAGTCCTGGAAACATTCGCTACTGTCAGACTTTCCCACGCTAGCAGTCTTTTCCAGTGGCGTTTCAAAAACTCTTATAAAGGAAATTCGGTGTGAAAAGTGTTTATTGGACACTTCAGCGGAAGGAGAGTGTTTGTTCAGAAATTCAAGAAAATACAAGAGAAAAAGAACAGCGACAGAAATACGATTTCGACAAAAGTGTCGTTAGAAGAACCGTCCATGAGTTTTATAAAATTGACGATTTACTCCCAACTCGTCATTTTTATTTTAAACCAATTTATATGTATTTTAACGGTTCGGGAAATCACAGAAATATTTTTGTTAGTAATAGTAAGAAGTATATATTTCTTAGTTACTTAATTTCAATTTAAGTTATTAACTGATTTATAATGTTGTATGATATATTAAATTGTTGTTATTGATATACGTTTTAATTTGTTACTTTAAAACTCTTAATCTAAATACTGGTCTATTTATAATAAATAGCAAAATACAAATACTCCGTAAACACGTAAACAATCACCCTTTACGATCTGTCTGTGACCGTCTCGCTCAGAGTCAATGTTTTTATATGACTAGTAGGCCAGCCAGGAGGCCGGACCTTCAGCGCGCGTACTGTACCATGATTTAAACCCGATTGAATCATTAAAATTGTTACTTTATGAAATGTTTCCTTTCCATTCTAATTGCTTTGATTTTGTATTTTTCATTGCAGACCAAAACTGATGACAGAGGATGGAAACCTTATTATAATGACAGCATCAGATAAAAACATCACTTTCCGCACAAGTGGTCGTGGCTATGTCAACCTAAACGGAAACAATTTATTGCATGTCACTCAAATGGTATTCATGTGTTTGTTATTTCATAGCAATTATTGTAATGTGTTAGTTAAATTTTATTTTTAATCATTTATCTAAGCTCATTATTTCATGATTTTCATTCATCCTTTATAAGAAATCTTACTTTTGTGTAAAATTTAACCATAATACTGTTTTATACATTTTGAATTAAACACTGTTTAAATTGTTGATGAATTTGAAATTAATAAATCTTATCCCATTTTAGATGCAGATGTTTAAAAAGAATGTATTAATAATAATGTATTGAAAGATGTAAATATTAATAATAAACCTTAGTAGCTTAATTACAGTGGGTTTATCAGTTAATATTAATTTTAATTAAGGATTTATATTTACTATTTAATTACTACTTTTTTACCACGTTTATATTATAAACTGTTCTGTTGAGGGTCAAAATATATGTATGTTTGCTAAGAATGAAAATTGTGTCTAAAATTGCTATGAAAAGCTATATAAATAAAATAAAATGTGGCAGGCCCAGCAAGCAGCTGCCTCGGTATCACGATTCCAACAAAACCTGGAGTCCAACATCCAGGGCAGACTGGACTTACTAACTCGTCAGATCTCTGGCCCACGGAGTCTGTCAACAAAGCTGGCTTTGCTCGAGCAAGTGGTTTATAGAGGAAACCTGTCTTCTGAAACATCTGTAGGTGCCTTTAATGTAAAAAAATGTAGTTATTCAGTTATTGTGTTTGTATATTAAAATAATTTGGTGCGGGAACCAAACTCATGATGCTTACAAGTTAGTAGTTTACTAGTTTGGTAAGTGCATGTATTGTTTACTCATTGAATGTTTTCGCAGTGGAGTGAATTAGATTTTATTAGTATCGGTGGTCTATTCCAAATTATATTAAATACTTTTGTAGGCCTATCTTTATTGATATTAAATCTACATATCAATTAACCAGCATTGCTGAATAACAATCTAACACTCAAACATTCCACCAAGTGATACATTATCATTACATCGGGACACTTTCAAATAAGTAATAAATATTGTAGGAGATAGATTAGCAGTTTATTATTCAATTACCATCTGCTGTAGGCATCAGCAAACTTACCTAAGAAAACAAGAATACTAATTTAGCAAAAATTGTATTGTTGTGTGATATATAACAATGTTCATGGTACTGTATTTTTAATCATAATACAACTTTAGTAATCTATTTGATTACATATTTATTATAAAATTTGTATCAACTAGATTATTTATTCATCTCATATACTATATATGTCATTTGTATCATATATTTTTTTTAATTATATAAATATATGTCCATATGAATCAAAAAAGCACATGATAAAAGTAGTTCTAATCATTATTGTTATTAGTTCTTTGTTAAAAATCTTCAGGATTTTTAAGTGCTTTAATTAATATAACAACGTAACTTTTTCACAAATAATATAGAATAGTGCCATTATATTAAGGCTTCTTTTTTTTACATTTATTTGTTAAAAACGATATTGTAGAAACAAAAGTGAAATAGCATACAACTTTATATAATTGTTATGTATGACAGAGAAAAATTAATTATATAACATAGTTCTCTAAAATAAAATTTGTATTATATTTTATATTATATATTAACTTATAGATTAAGACATGTTGTGTATGAAACTTATCATAATCTTAAAAAAGTTGTTCTAGTAATTGATGAACAAACAGAATTAACAGATGAACAACTTAGCCTTACTTTTGTCAGTGACGTTGGAACCAAGGGGTCAGCTGACCCCCTAGAACTGTAGGAAGGGGTCAGGGAGGTCATAGAAGAAAAATTGAATACTACTAATTTCGGGCAAAGGAAAAAGGATTAATTTTGATATCACATCTTAATCAATCAAAACACTTTCATTTTGAAGTGCTGATTAATCAATCATACAGTATATATAACCTAATTCAAATTCTCACAAAGCAATTTGTAAGTAACAATAGAATTAAACGTCGATTAAATGAGAAGATCAATAAATTGTAGAACAAAGTGAAGAAACGAGGGAGTATTCGTGCATTTCCAAAACTATTAGAACAAAACATGTTCCTTCAACCAGTAACGTTCTTCACCCAGGGACGTTTGAGAAAACAGCACTTTTAAGTTATGGAGAAAACGGTAAATTGATTACAGATTTCAAAATACTGGGGTCAAAAGATATACAATCTGTGGTATAAAATAAGGACTATCTAATATTGTTTCTAGTATTTAAATTATTACCATAGAATATACTGCCCTTCTATGTTAAGTTTAAGTGCTAGGTTTGTATAAAATGTGATTTCCGGGTGTGTTTATTTTCAAAATTTCGACCCGGGGGTGTATGGGTGGCCCCCAGACTCCCCTCCCTTTGTCCTGATTGACCCCCTTGCTCAAAACTCCTTCCGCTGCCACTGACTTTCGTCATCAGCAAGCTTAGAAATACTACCTTGAATCAACAATATTAACATGTCTTTATCATTATTAATGTCATTCACTAACTATATTAAACATGATAGTTGATACTAATAAGTTACCAACATAACTAAATGATTTCTTCAGCATTCATTCAACAACAAACAGAACTCCTGTGGTCTCAAGCGGTGAAGAACCACCCTGTATGCAAGGACTCATTTTTCCTATTTGCCAGTTTTGGACGGTGATGTCAAATCTATTGCCGAAAGTAGTCTATTGCCGACAGCAAAATCGCTGCCAGATCACATTGCCACCCTGTGTGAATGCTCCCATTTAACTCATTATGCCATTACTGGAACGGTGGCAACAATAATTTATCTGTGACAGAAAAACCGCCTTATTTGTACCTGGACTCTCTCCTTACCTGATAAAGGTGTTGGTGGCATTGAACATTTGTGACAGTTAATTAATTATGATTTAGTTTTCAACAGATTAACGTAGTTGTTAATTTCGTAGTGTTGTTTAGTGTAACTTTTCTACATACTTTTTCTATCTGTACCAAGAAGAAAATCATAACAGGATTTAAAATAAGTTTTAATTATTTTTGTTGTGCATTGTATTTTTGATTCAATATCCAATATGTTTATTTTCAGTTGTCGGCACCAAGTAGGACAGTAAATACTCGACTGAATCGGCAAGCAAATAGGGTAAGTAGATTATTATTTTAAGAATAGAGCATTATTTTTAATAGTATTTACTGACACATTGAAGAATTTCTTTATAAGAACGTTTTTTAGTGTGGTTAATGAACAGATCGAGTTGAAAAAATTCCTGAAATTATAAGTTTCTACTGTTTTTCACTTACCATTATTATGCAAGGTGCTACTATCATAGTACAATAATAGCATTACTGATGAGCTGTAGGAAAAAAGCTTGTTCACAACTTGATTTTTTTCTGATCCATGCTAGGCAACTTAAGCAGAAAATATAAACTTATTATTTGTTTATTTTTAATTTTAAAAAAATATACAGATAAAAACGCATTATGATGAGTCATGAAATCTGGGGGTTTCACTTTCCACTAGTAATGTATGTAATAACATCAGAAATAAAAACAATATACAGTAGAACCCCGATTATCGGAAGCAATAGGGGCTGGACCCATTTCCGATAACGGAAATTTCAGATAATCCGAGGTCCGAGATTTCCGTCACTTTAATGGTCTAGGCGGGAAATAATTGCATACTCAAGAATCTAAACAATTACTATATTTACAGTACATAATACAAACAAGTTATTTTTTGTTGAAATAATCATTAATTTTTCTTTGGACTTTTTTGTCACACCGTTTTCTGGCTGCAATGTCCCGCCATCGTTTCATTAGAAGTACGTCAGAAGGCGATGACTCTGGACATTGTTCCACAAATTGCAAAGCGATCTGAAAAGAAAATACGCTTTGCTGTAGTACTAATGCTATGAAATACAGTACAGTACATAGTGTACAAGGATTAATTTATTACATGTTAATCTTACCTCCAATGCATTAAATCCTTCTTCAGCAGTGACACCGGATGTCGGTTGGGCCGACACTGAGTCGTCATTGCTCGCGTTGCCATCTTCATTCTCTTCAATCCCCATAGCCACTTGAACGATGTCTTGATCTGTGAGTTCTTGACGTTCATCGGAGTTTACCCACTCATCGGCCTCAATAACATTAATGTCCTCACAGCCAGGGATATTTCTCAACATTTCAGTTAGGCTTTCGTCTTCAAGGTCACTTACTTCTTCAAGGACAAGCGCATCAAATATTTTGTTCCAAGATTTTTCTAACGTTGATGGTTTTACATCATTCCACGATTCAGCACACCAATACAAAACATGTTTCATATTAATTTTCTTTAATGAGTCCTTTACTGACTCGTTCTCATCGCACTGAAATAAAATTGAACGCAATAACCTTTTACGGTAATGCCGTTTGAAGCATTCTAGGACTCCCTGATCCATTGGTTGAAGTAGGCTAGTGACATTTGGTGGGAGAAATGTTACTTCAATGTCACCATTTTTCATCTCATTTGGATGGGTTGTTGAGTTGTCAATGAGTAGAATGGCTTTCTCTGGCAAGTTTTTACTCTTTAAAAATGACTTCACTTTTGGGACAAAACTGTTGTGAAACCACTCGGTAAATAATGGACTAGACATCCAAGCATTTTTTTTACTCCTATAATCAACAGGAAGGGCGCTAGGATTAATATTTTTTAACGCTCTTGGTCTCATTGATTTACCAATGCATAACAAAGGCAGGCGAAATGAACCCGATGGGTTGCTACATGCGAGAACAGTGATTCTTTCCTTGCTTAACTTATGTCCTGGGGCTGAAGCTTCAGACTTTGCAGCAAGAGATTTCCTGGGCAACATTTTAAAATTTAGCCCGGTTTTATCCGCATTGAATATTTGATCTTTAGTATAGCCCTTGTTTTTAATCAGATCTTCAAATTCAGTTTTAAAAACGTTAACGGCATCTTCATCGGCAGACATCTTTTCACCACATAAATTCAATTTACGAACTCCGTAGCGAGTCTTCCATCGATCGAGCCAGCCAGAACTAGCACTAAAATCTTTGTACGATTCGCCCATCATTTCACTTAACATTTTAGCCTTTTCCATTAAAATTGGCCCTGAAATTGGTGTTCCCTTTTCCCTAGCCTGCGTAAACCATAAATGAAGAGCTTCATTGAGTTCATTATATTCCGATGGTTTCATTGACTTACGATTTGGCATTTTCGAACAATATTCTTCCATCGTAGACTTATTTTTTACCCACACTGACACTGATGATATTCCTACACCTAAATCAGCCGCTACTTTCCGAAGTATTTCACCATTTTCTACCCTTCTAACCGCTTCAAGTTTTTGTTCAATGGTAACAACAACTCTTTTTTGTTTAGCTGACATTTTTCAACAAATGAATACAGTATAGTGTGTGTATGTAGTCTACTGTATGATATTAAATCACTATGCACATAGTAAATTAAAATAACAATTTACACTAATAAACTAAAAAACTGTACAAATAAAATGAACACTAGGAAAAACAACAACACAAAACTTAACAAACAATTTAACAATGAACAATTATAGATGTAGCGAGTGACACGTGCAGCAGACGACTGGACAACAGGAAACAAACAGAGCAATAAAACTTCAAGGTCGCACCACCAGGTTGGAGGGGAGTTGTGACTGATGGGAGCGGCCCGTGACTCACCCGTCTGTGCGTAATTACAACAACAAAATCTGCCCTTGGGTCCTTTCCGATAACCCGAGTTTCCGATAATCTGGGTTCCGTTAATCGGGGTTTTACTGTACAAACCATTATTCATGGAACTACAAATTTTGTAGCTTCCTCCACCGTGTATAGGGCAAAATAAAATCAATAAGCTAAAAAGCCAATATTAAATTTGGACGTTAATTAAAATGTTGAATGTATCCTAAAGATCTCCTAAAACCCAAATATTTTTATTCCATTGTGGATTTCTTGGAAAGAAACTAGAGTTACGGTTGACTATTTCTTTTTTTAATTTTTGTTCTTATTGAAATGTTAATATTCTAGTAAGACTTTTCGTACAATTGACTAATGTCAGATTGATGGCATTAATTATACCTCACATTAAATGCCATTAACGTGAGATATAATGGCATTTAATAAATAAATTAATAAATCATGTAGCTGATAACTTTACTCTTAGCCAGACTGCTAATACTCATTAAAACACAGCTTGTGGCGAAATCATACATGTTCCTAATTTAATTAATTTGAGCGAGCCGCTAGCCGAACGGTCCAACTTTGAGCTTGGGTTAGAGATAGCACTGGTTCGATTCCGGCCTTGACTGGAAATATCTATCAGTAATATTCAACTTGTAGTTTACTGGTTCACCCCCCTACTCTGTCTGAATAAGTCACACAAATCAATAGTCTATGAGGAATGGGCAGAGTAAGGTTAAGAAGATCGGCCTCTCCTTTTTATGAAAAAGTAATTAAAAAATAAATCATGGGAGATTTCATGTAGTCACTTTTCCAAATCTTTTAAAATTTTAAACATCTTAAATTAACATTATTGTGTGTGCCTTGTATATAACAACTCTCAACTTGAGGAATATTTAGCCTTCAAGGATAAGACAAAGCATTGCTGTCAAGAAGGCAATAAAGTATACAGGGTCTTTTATACACACATGGTGGTGATGACCCTTTCGCTCACCTACACACTTATGGTGGTGATGAAAAATCTACCACCCACACAATGACGGTGGTAACCCTCGCTACCACCCACCCACCCATACACAATATATTTAAATGAGTGGTATTGACCCATTCACACAGCCATACATGATACGGCAGTATAAACTTCGGTCATGATTGTCAAGATATAAAATATATACTTTTAACGAGTATGATGAGTGTGGATGAACGAGTGCAGCTATTGTTATACTAATGCCTATATTCCTTACAAAGTGTCATTAGGTAGTAATGAAGCAATCTCCTGCCCAATGACAAATGAACAGCAGGTGGTTATCAGCAGATCCCTTTCAAAATATATTATGAATATTATGATTTACATTATAGATTAATATTCAAATACTGTAAAAATATAGTTAATAACTGTTTGTTAAATATTTTATTGTGTCATCAATAATCAAAATACATTTTTAAATATAATAAACAATTTGGCTATAGTAAATAATCAATTAATTATAAATAAAATAGTGCCAAATTGTTAGGCCTAAAATTTGTTTGAGAACTCTGCATTTTCAAATTTAAGCTATCCACCAACAACATTAGTTGTTTACAATATTCATTGATGTTAGAGGGAAGGGTGAAATTGTAAGTAGAGATCTTAACGTCTCAGATTTTACAATTTGAGACCCAAATAAAATAAAAATCAAACTTAAAATGGTAATGAGACTAAACCTGACAGGTAGTATGATAACAATGTAGGCTGAAGGTAAAGCTTAAAACACTTAATACAAAATGATTGGTGAAAATGAAATGAAAATAAAAAAATACCAATATCACTTAGACTAATTGTAACAGTTTTCTTGCAAATCCATAGTGTGCATAGGCACTTTTAAATAAATTTACATAAATCGTTGTTATGACATTACCTATTGAACTTGTCTAGATCTGCCTATATTTACCTCTGGAGAATACATTTTTTGTTGGAAGGTATAACCCTCAATGGTCCATAATATTTACCGATTATACTTTAATCAATATAGTTTTTAAGTTCATATGCATGCTGTTCAGTTAGAACCCACTTATATAACTATAAGACTATGAGAATAGTAAAATACTACTATAACACAAACATTTTTAATGAATTATTGAAAATGTTGAAACCCAGCTAATTTCCTAATAAAAGAAGTGTTCATTTAGTTATAATTTTTTCAGATAAGAAGAATAGAAATTCAATTACGAAGATTGCAAAGCCTCCTCACAGTTGATGAGTGTCTGAGTAACCCTTGCCGCAACGGAGGAACCTGCCAAGACCTGTTCAACAACTTCATATGTATCTGCCCCACTAACTGGCAGGTAAAACTCATTACTGAATAAGCTTAGAATAAATTTTTCTGATTAAATATTGCATGTTTTACATAATTTCACTCCTATACCCTACTCCCATCTCTCTCATAACGTGTATATGATGAGATGTGGTATCATCCACCCTCGTACTCTTATGAAGGTATACCTAAACCGACAGTAAATAGCATGCGAACAGTTCATGTGCAGCACATCCTTTCCCTGATGATGTACAGCTTCTATCAGCATTCCCATTCTCTTTCGATGTGCCAGAGACTTTAATATTAGATTTGCTACTGTCCTGACTGCTGATGGATATATTTAGTTTATTAATTTAATTTATCACTTGAAATTTAATTATAAAAAGAAACACATTACAAACTATAACCCACGTTTCTAATTAACTGTAGTGTAAACAATATGTATTTATACATATTACTATAAATAAAACAACTGATATAACTATATTGCAATTCAAACCATTTTAGTCATATAATTTCTTTAAAATATTGTTTATGAGACAAACACCCAATTTGTTAAACATATTTCAAAGAAAAACTATCCATAATTTTGTACAATCACAATTATTTATGATTATAAACTGCAGCTAAAAATTATAACAAACATGGCAGTCAGTTTTCATTAACAGGCAAACTTACAGATGATTGTATATTTGCAGCACGATTTTGCTAGAGGTGGTGGGATAAGTTCTTTTTCTCTCTCACTCTACCCACCCTATGCACTATTTATTTGGGTTTATTGTACATTGGAATTTACAGGGTGTTGAAAAAATATGGAACCACCTTCATTTCACTAAAATGGGTCCAGATAAATAATTTAGATTTATTATAACTCTGTAGAAAGTGTTTTTCTATCTTTTGTTGCAGTTTGTAATTTTTTCAACCAAGTGGGGAGGACCCGTGGGGGATTTATTAAAAAGTTTTAATGAAAGGCTATGATGAATTGCCCATAATTTTAAAGCCTATGATTTTCTGAATAAGACGCCACAAGTTTCAAGTTAAAAGAACCACTATTTCAGAAATGCCAAATGCTTCATCTTTCTTAGCAGAGGGACTTGAACAAGTATGAAACTACCTTCATTTCTTTTGATTGTGTCCAGATTTATAATTGAGATTTAGTATACCTCTGTTGAAAGTTTTTTTCTATCTTTTAAACAGTTTATAATTTTTTTGACCTTGAGGGTAGGGCCCATGGAGGATTTCGGAAGAAGTTTTAGTGAAAGGCTATGATGAGTTGCCCATTATTTTAAAGCCTGTTTTTCCTGAATAAGACTCCACAAGTTTCAAGTCAAAAGAACCACTCTTTCAGAAATTATGACTGGTTAACCTTTCTTAGAAGTGATATTTTAGTGGAAATTCGACATGTTGTAAAAGCCAGTTATGAAGCTGGGTATTTGATTAAAGAAATAGAAAATGATCTTAAAATGATATTATTGGCATAATGGTACAATTAACTCTTAAAACAGAACTAGTTTTTACAACATATCGAATTCCCATTCAAATTTCACTGCTAAGAAAGGATAACCAGTTGCCATTTCTGATAGAGTGGTTCTTTTGACTTGAAACATGTGGCATTTTATTCAGACAAAATAGGCTTTAAAATAATTGGTAACTCATAATAGCCTTTCATAAAAACTTTTTACGAAATCCTCCACAGAGCCTCCCCACTAAGTTGAAAAAAATTAAAAACTGCATCAAAAAAATTTCTACTGAGATACACTAAATCTCAATTATTTATCTGGACCCATTTAAGAGAAATGAAGGTGGTTCCATACTGTTTCAACATGTATGGTTGTATTTATCTTGTATGGTTTGATGTCAGCTACCATTTGTTAATTTCAAAAAGCTGCAATGTATATTTGGATAAAAATCGAACAATCATAATGGTATGTATATTCATTGAATAAAATTTTTAAGTAATTTCCTGTCACAAAGCTAAGTCCATTTATTCATCGAGCCATTTGAGACCTGCCTCACTGATTTTGTTTATGTTGGCTAATCCCACCGTAAAAGAGCACAGGGGGCACTCTGTAACTATGTGATCCATTTGGATGGACTCCCCTCAATCACATGACTGATCTAGTGTCAATCCCTATTTATAATTCCAGTAATTGCTTCTGCCAATATCAGTTTGAAACCGCTTCAAGAGTGTCCACTCACTACGAGGAAGGTTCATCCCACCTACAGGTATTGACGGATCATTAATATGGAACTTATTTTGTCCATCAAAACTGTTCCATGCTACAGCTCAGTGAGTATTGGGCGAAGAATTGTATCTGCTCAACTAGAAAGAAGTGCGTATAGGTGGGCTTTTGATTTCAAGCAACCATTCTGATGTGGGAGATCCTGTGTAATGGAGAGGTGTGGGGCATTCAAGATCTTATTGAATTCTTTTAGTAGTGCCTTCTGACATCTTATCTGGAGGAGCTATATTGCACAGTACCAGAAGTCAGGAATTGGAGCTGATACTAATAGTCAGGTGGAGGGCCACTAATAGCTCTCATGACCCTATTAAATTGGACAGCAATTGCTTTAGTATGAACACTATTCAGCCATACAGGAGCACTATATTCAGCAGCTGAATAGACCAGTGATAAAGCAGTTGTACGCAGGATGTGTGCGTTGACTCTCCAGGTTGTTCCGACAGTATGATGTAATTCATTTGTCCTGGTTTTGATTTTAGCTGCTGTTTTTTGAAGATGGCTTTTAAAGGTCAGCGATCGATCTAACATTACTCCCAGGTACTGTAACTGATAATTATGGTGGAGTTTTACACCATTTAGAGAGATGTTCAGTTTTCGATTAGCCAGTCTGTTACTTAGGTGGAAACAGGCTACTTCAATTTTTGATTCTAGGTTCTAAAATACTCTTTGAGGGCTACAAGGTCAATCATAAGCTAAAGCAATATCATCTGCATTTATAAATCTAGACTTTGTGATTGGGATTTTAGCGGTTTACATGTTGAATAAAATTGGGGCAAGTACAGACTATATATTGGAATGCATGTATGTATGTATTGGAACTATTTTTAAAGAAGTTGCCCGCAATTTTCATTTTGTGGTTTTTCTTGACTACTTTTTTAATATAATTTTGTACATATTTTTTTAAATAAAAAAGAAATCAGTGGGACTCATAATTACTGTAAGTCTTCTATCTAAAGATGAGGCCTGTGTCCTTGAAATATGTCAACTTGTTTTTTTTTATTTTTTCTCTCACAGGACTTACAATAACTTACTTCATTACTTTGTTGGTGACTTGTTTTCATATTTGAAGTACAAAATGTATAGAACTATACAAATTTATTATTTTATATTGTGTTCGATAGACATATTATAATGTATTTTGACCTTTATTAAGGTGGTTACCTTTAACTCAGATGTCTGAGTAACTTCAGTGAGTATTAGTGCTTACTTGAGTACAGAATATTTGCATATCGCATGTTGATCGTCTATCCGCTGATGGCGTTGCGGATTTTACTTGCCAGAACTACATTGTCACTCAGTGAGCCTAAGTGCAGCTTGTGCTGCTTGCCCAAAACCTACAGCAGGATAGTATATTTTTGAGTTTTTTATTTTCTTATTCTTACATATGAGGCTCCGACACAACTTTTTGAGTATTATAAGGCGAATATGAATGATTACATGACTGTAGGATGAGTGTGGACAACCTCTGTAGTCTGGTTACTAATTAAGTTCAACTGCTCCTTAGAAAGAACCATTTATTAATAGCCAAATAGCCAGGGCAACTAAGGGGCCTACAGCTTTACGTGCAATCCAAACCACAGTATTGGTCTGATTTTCAACTAATTGACACACCTGATACTTAATTATCTGCCCTACACAACATCCGGACACTGACTACCACCCAACATGGACACCCCGTTCTTCTCTAGCAAAGCAGCCATTGAGCGGACACCATTTCAGTATTAAGAGGGTTGAGTATAGAACCTATCGCCTACAATCTCCACAGTACCTTTTTCCCAAGCAGCTGAGTCACAGCACTGCGCCACTATTTTGCCGGAACAACTCCGGTGTCTGATTGTTTGAAGTGTTTAGGAAGAACTGATAACCATGAATAGCAATGAACTTAACATATTTTAAAATTAAAATGAATTAAGTTGTTTTCTACCAACGCTCTTGGTTATCACATTATATTATTTTGGTTGTAAACATTCTTACGAACATTACAAATTTACTTTTCAAAACATTCAAAACTATCTTTTTATGTTAGTTATAAATTTAGGCAGTGTACATTACCATGCTTAGTTTCTAATGTCTATAATGCATGTATTGTGTTTGGTTACCATATGCCTATTTTGTATTTTAGGGCACATTGTGTGATGTGGATGTTAATGAATGTGCCATGTTTTCTGGCACGGACTTGGGTTGTCAGAATGGTGCAACTTGCATCAACAAGCAAGGCACTTATGAGTGTCTATGCCCAGACACATTCTTTGGCTTGCACTGCACCCTTAGAACAAATGACTGCTCCTCTGCAAACAGTGCAAGACTGTGTGGTAACGGTGTCTGTGTCAACCAAGGCGGAACTGGCCGTGGATACTCTTGTATTTGTAATGAGGTAAAATAGATTTTATAGAAATCATCTATAGGATTTTTTTATGACATATTGTACAAATTTTTAAACTTTATACAGAGTAAGCTGAAATGGTTTCATTTTATTGGATTTTTGTTGTGATCGTGTTAATTTTGTTGAAACAGCACAAATAAATCAAACAGAATTTAAATAGTGGCCATTGTGAAATGTTCATTTCAATCTTTTATGGTAAAGCTCAATTGTTAGATTTTGTAACAACTGTTATAGCAATCTGAAAAAAGATTTTCCATTATTTTATGGACTAATACTTGATTTGAAAACGTCAACACTAAAACTAAGATGGTAAATAAGGTACATTGTTTCTTATTGTACAATAGTTAATGTTAAAATGGATTAAATCTATTTTATTTGAATAGAATCACAACTTGCTTATAAATATATAAACATATAATTTCTATATCTCTTGTTGAAGGGTTGGACAACAGATGCTTCTCAGTCATGTACAGTAGATGTAGACGAGTGCCAGGCCAAGCGGTACCCCTGTTCTCATGACCCGTATGTCACCTGTATCAATCTTCCAGGTTCTTACCACTGTGGCTTCTGTCCGCCAGGTCCATTTTACTTATCTATTAATTTTATAATTCTGTTCAAAGTGTTTTATCCTTTTTTTCATGAATTGACTTAGCTCATTTTATAACCGAAAGGATTATTTTGGAATATATACTCGGTTTCATAAGAAGTGTACACATCTGATTTAATACTATTTGCTGGATTCTCCATCAATTATTTTGTATCTCTACACACATATTAATGAAGGTACAAAATCTGTATGAAAATTACATCTTGCTGATTTTGGTAATATTCTAATTTGTTGTTCGTATTTTGTAGTAAATTATTGTACATTGGCTGCTATAAAAATTTAAAAAGTTTACATTTTTATAGCACATTTTTGGAATTTTCATCGAAAGATATGCAGAGATTCAAAATGGTCAATAGAGGAATGAACAAGTAATAAAAAAATACATTAAGGGAGTCCAACTTTGACCAAACCCATATATATATATATATTTTTTTTACGTGTATCTATGTGTGATTTTTACAGAAATCAATTTCTCAAAAATGATTTTAGATACAATATTGAAATTGGTAAGTTGATCTTAAAATGTCTACTTAAAAAGTTTGTATGCCTAGAATTATCTGTTCAAAGCTGGTATATGTCTAACATTTTTAAAGTTTTAAAAATTTAAATTTCACAAAAAGAGATTAAAAATTTATGCGTTTTTTACCACATTTACAACGTTATATCATTTTTAAAGATTGAGTGACAGAGAAAACTCACATTTTATGACCTCAAGTAAGATGGCTATCTTGGTGATGAGGATACTTTCAAGCACATAGTTTGAGCTGTATGTATCATATATAGACATACATAAAGAGAAGTGATTGAGATAAAACACGTGTTATATTGTAGTTTGCTTGTTTAGAACTGATACACAATCCCATTAAATACAGCACAGTCAAAACTGGAAACCATTTACTCCTCTTCATCAGACTTCCAATTATATGCACTGCTATGTTTAGAAAGGAATATAGTACAAATAATCTGATTTGTAACCTGAATTAATTGAATTTGAACATTACAAAATTGGAATCAATGTGAAGAATTTCACTATAGTGTCAAAAAATACAAAGAATCTATGAATAGGTCAATTACTGTAAAATATATGAGTCTATCAGTTACAAGATATAGAAGGTAATATTAACATGAGCTCTGATCAGTCTAATTTTCTATTGGCAGTTCCTTTACACTATTTCCTTAATAATTTGAATCAACCCTATTTGATAGTCACACTTGAAAAAATATTTTTCTAAATTTAGTTAACAATAAAATTATAAAGGAATATAGTAAAAGAAATTACGTCTTTATTTGTTTCACCACCAATCCTTTTTGTGTTTTTCCATGACCGGTTTTAAGTTCTTACTCCATCTTAAAGGTGAAATAAAAATTCACTTATACACTAATGTAAAATTAAATTTCCTAATCTAATTTATTCTAGACTACTTCTATACTGCTGTAATTTAAATACATTGTAAACAGTTAAACTTGTTACAGTTGTAATTAAACTTTAAGAAGTAAAATTATTACTCAAAATAGATACATATAGGGTCTCAGTCTAGTTTACACATTTAGGGTCAAAAAACTCAAATAATTTATATTATATAAAAACTATCTTACCTTCCATATGCAGATATCAATGTTCACTTTTGAAATTGAATTTGAAATCCACCGTGCTAAAAAGTTCAAGGTAAGGTATAATATGCCAGAATGTTACTGACCTTGTGTAAATATTTGATGTACTAAGGAGGTATTGTTACATAAAAAATAAATGTGCTCTCTAAATATAAAAAAGAAAATCAAACACTTATGTACACAAAACACCATTTGGCAAGTGAGTATAATACATCTTACATTGGCTGATCTTGGTATAATATATACAAATAAACTTTTAAATCGCTGATAAAGAATATAATATTAGTTTAACACAACAACTAAGTAATAACATAGACTGGTATCCCTTATACACAAAACATTACAGAATATGATCCATTTACCCTCCACTCTTAGGTCCTGGAATGCTGGAACAACTTTTAATTATCTTTGTTACTTTAACCCTAGAACTGCAACAATATTAAATTTCCAATTTGTAAAACCCGTTTTGCACGTGTTACAAGTCTATAACAGTATAAAAATGTTCATCCACTAATAAATACTATGAGATATAGAAGGCTAGGATTTTAATTTTAATCGGAAATATGACGGGATATTGTATTAGGAAGCAACTGTTAAAATTAAACAAAACCTGAAGAACTGTATATTCTGTATCTAGTAAATTCACTCTTCAAAACTAAAAAATATAGAATAAACCTTTAAAATTGGCCTTAAAACACTTTCGTATCATGCAACTAAATAACACGAGGTACATAAAACACCTGAGGTATAATTAATCTAAGACGATCAATATCTAACAATTAGAATATTATGTTCCATAGTCCTTGGGCTAATTGATTGCTATTTATTTGAAAATGAAAATTACTCATTTCCTGAAGGTGACAGTGGCGAATGAACTAACAGAGGATGGACATGGAGTGGATTATACTCCAAGTTTGGAATGTAGTACAGTAATGTAGTGAATCTTGGACTACAGGAGATAGTGATAAGAAGAGGCTGCTGACATTTGAAATCTGGTGCTATAGAAGAGAGAGCTGGGCAGAAAGGAAAATTAATGAGGCAGTTTTTGAGGGAGCTCAAGAACGGAGACAGTTGATGAGAATCATTGAAGAACTGAGAGCCGAGTTTTTTGGAAATGTACAGCGACATGATGGGCTATTCTTTTCGACATGATGAAAAGAATAATAGAGGGAAAAAGTCATAAAGGGAGGCTCCAGCTGGACAATATTAATCAGATTACCAGAAATATAGGATGTGAGACATATCACAAGCTAAAAAGGAAAGCAGAAAAGAGGAATGGAGAGATGCTTCCAAGCAACTTAGGGTTTGAATCACAAGAGGAAGACATACCTTATTACTGTAAGTATTAAGGTCAACAAAGACACTTAAAACACGAATAATCGAAATGTTTGTCAGAGTCCATCTTGAAATACACCAGACATTTGTCTGCTTAGCTTGTTTTCTTAGTGAATATAGGTGATATTACTTATCTATGTTTTTTCATTTATAGGTTACATTGGCAATGGGTTCCAGTGTGCTGACATTGATGAGTGCAAGACCAATAATGGAGGTTGTAGTGAAGTGCCAAAAGTCCCTTGCATCAACACCATGGTAATCCCCAAAAGTGGTTAATTATTGTTATTTTTTCGATCTAAACAAGCTTTGTTGAACTCATTTATTTATAGTTTATTCCCAAATGATAGATTCTCACAATTACGTCTTTATATTGAGATGACTCTGGATGTCATTCATGATTAAAAAATAAAATGTATCAATATGATAGTTTAACATGCAGTAATTCAAGGTGGCTGAATAATTATATTAAATCAGCTGATAGACACCAAAATTTGAATAGTAATAACGCATGAAACCCATGTGCCAAGTTTGAAATCTGATGAACAAAAAGGTGCAACATTCAATGCACAGGCTATACAATGTGTTCCTTTTGTTACCAGATATTACAATATGGCAAAAATTAGTATATGTCAATGCTTAAAATAACAATTACTAGATTTAGAAGTTATCAGAATATATTTACTTAGTTTTAAAATATGTGTTTCTTGATATAATATTATAAATTAATTAGTGATATGACACTTCATCAGCTTTACTCGTAGCGTTTCCATACAGTTTTGGTTAAGTACACATGTACCAGTCCATTGTTCAATATTTCAATAAGAGTACTTTTATTGCCATATTGATTATAGTCAATAAATGGACCTCAATTAATGTATAATGATATGAAGATCTTGTATAGAACTGTAAGTTTCATCATCACTGTGCTGACAGGGCTCAAGAGTGTGTGGTGCATGTCCTGCTGGCTTCTCGGGCGATGGTGTAATTTGTTCGCCTGTGATAGGAGGGGCATGTACCGTAAACAATGGAGGTTGTTTCCCCACTGCTCACTGCTTCCTCACCGGTGGTAAGATCTGAAATATCAATATCCTGATTTATGATGTGGTATTTGATAATTATTTTTACTTTTCAAAAGTGTATAATTTGTTTCACGGAATTGATTACTCATTTTATATGTATTTACCTAAATTGGCAGTCTTATAGTTATGGAGGTATTAAGAACACTGAGAACCGAACCTATCACCAGTAATCTCTACAATACTTAGGCCCCATGTACGTGGACACTACTACTCCTAGTGTTGGCTTATTTTGCTAGACTATTTCAACAGCTCCATCCGCTCATTCATTATGTATGCAATTATATCTTAGCAATCATTAGTTAATAAAATACATTTGGAAATTGTATAAGATCTTCTGTTATACCTTATGCATTTTCAATGGGAAAGACTAATTGAAGTTGATTATGAAAAAAATAAATAAAATAAGAAAATTTACTCATAAAGCAGAATTGTATCTGCAACAATCATTTTACAAATAAGTTAACCATCAAAATTATATTTTGTTCAAATGAAAATCTAAGTAAGACTGATCGTTATCCAGAAATAAATGCACCTAAGTACATTTACACTTATATGATATAAAACAACACATCTTAAACACCATTTATATTCTTATAAAATGTGAAGATGTTGTAGAAGCAAACAGTCCTTTATTTTTTGTTTATAGTTGCAGTATATTTGTTAGTTATTTGCTTTAGTTAAAAATAAGTTATCACAATATTTTTTTTCTTTTAGTTTTTAATATTAAGTCATCTAAGTTATTGCCTCATACCATGTTTGACAGGCATAATCAACTGCCAGTGTCCAGATGGTTACACAGGGTCTGGCTATGGACCTGCCGGCTGTTCACGATCTGACCTAGCAGTTCACCCTTGCCATTCCAGCCCTTGCCGCAATGGAGGCACCTGTGTGGCTGTTGGTGCTACATACTCATGTGTGTGCCATCCTCATACCACTGGTAAGCTGAGATATAGCTATAGATATTTTACAATTATACCTAGGGCTGGTGATTTTTAGCCAATTTGCAAGCATTTTTATAAAATCCAAAACAATAATATAAAAATACTATAAACCTACTTATGTTTGGTATCATTGTGTTCAAAATAAATCAGAGTATTCTATAGAATTTAAAAAAAAATGATGATAAGGATACAATTTTTAATAATAGTTTATATTTTGAGAATGTGTTTTTTACTAATACAATGGGGGTAGGTTATACCTGGAAAACAATGTTACGTTGTAATTTTACAAATCTAAGATAGCCAAAAACACTTGAAATGTTGCCAATTTTTAAGAAATGTATAAGTATGAATATGAAATTTTCAAAAATAATTGTTAACCACATAAAAACAATTATATAAAGGCATGAAGTACTTACTTACTCAAGCACTCTCCTTCATTTGAGGCTTTCCTCACTCTATTTTCTCTAAAGCAGTTTTTTCAGTTTTCGTCAGTAGAGATAACAGAGAAAAATATTTCTCATTTCTATATATTTTTGAGAGTATGTTACATACTAAGCTGGATTTGTGTGTGTAGAGATAGGTTCATAGGGTTTACGTTGCAGTTTACCACTTTAACTATAAGAAGCGCCGTATATCATGATTATCATTATTTATTGACTGACTGCTTTTATGTGATTGATCATAGTATTAAAACTACAAACAGTACACAAACCTTAAACTTTGTTACCATGGTAACAGGTTTGTTTATGAATTCACAAAGCATTTTCTATCAATAATACAGAGTTATAATAAGACAGCTATCAATTTAGCAACTCTTCCAAATTCCAAAGACGTATAAACCGTATTTTTAATGTGAAGTAGTGCACTATAATAAATTAATTAATCAGCAAGTACAGACCCAACATAATTCCGTCACTTGCCAGTAGCGTGAAAGGTAAACCTGGTGAAAATAAGTGGATGGCCAGTTATAGAATTAATTCTTTAGCCTACTGTAAACAGAGTAATAATTAATTATTATGAGTAAGTGTGATGTAGTACTGGTTTTTGTGATTTGCTTTATAACGAAAACAGAAAGTGAGTTAAATAAATAAAAACATAACTAGTGTTAGAAATAAGTTTATCTAATATCTATAAGAAGGCAGTTATGAGCTTTTCTTATTGGAAGTATGCCGCCAACTCCCCATAATGTGCCTTTAGTTAGCGGTTCGATACAAGTTATTACAATAATCAACAACCATGATAACATAACATTTATTGGAGGGAGGGACTTTTAAGAATGCCCCTACCAACCATCATGAAGACACTAACTAGTTTGAAGGCTTATTTGTTCTATCATGATTGTTACACTTTAGTGAATCAAGGCAGTCAAAATATTGTGTTGTGATAGGGTTTCATTTAGGTTTTGTGACTGTCTTGAGCAGCTCATTTTTATTAGATGCTAAATATGAACTTACTTCTCAGAAAATAGTCATGCAAAACAAAATACAAATCTGCTCCTATAATACAAATCTTTTTTTATAAATAATTTGAAACTATTGTACTGCCTATAGGTCGTGATTGCTCTCAGCCTGTCTATGCCAGCTGTGATCCTAATCCCTGCCAGAACAACGGCCAGTGTTCCATCATTGTTGACAATGGCTTGTCACTAACAAGATGTACCTGCACACCAGGATATGAAGGACTTCGCTGTGAATTTGCCTCTAGTGGTATGTCATAGTGTAATAGTAATATTGTATTATGCAGAAGTTACATCCAATAAAAGATATTGAGTAAATTATAAAATTGTACTAAAATGTGAACTATTGAAACATCCATGAAAATGATCTCTGGGTTTTCAAGATGCACCACCGTACGTGTATGGGTGGGCAGATGGGTCATCACCACCGTACGTGCAAACTATGAAAACTTTGAGCTTTTCTCTCTAGGTTCCCCGTTGAAAAACAGTTAGATGAGCAAATGGACTTATTTGCTCTATTTCATATTAAGCAAATTCAAACAATGCGCATGACAGCAAAACAAATCACCGAAGAAACCACAAAAAGTTTGATTGTTAAGTGCATCTCTTATGGTTGATTTGCTCATTTACAATTACTCAGTTTATTTGGTTATGAATAATACTTCAAACTATACTACTATCAAAATGTACTTTTAATTTAATGTTAATAGGTCATGTCATTTTCTTTCTAAATCTTGTTTTCTGGATTTAGTTCTCGAGTATTGTTTCTAAATACGATTCTAAAGATTATTTTAACCAAGCATTTAAATCATTAAATACAAAGATTAACTATGAAAACTGTTTATCAATTATCATTTTTATCATGGATAATCAGTCTGTGAATGAATGTGATGAGTGTGGACAGATAAGAGTAGTCTTTGTTGGAAGTTACAGTTGACTGATCCTTAGAAGTGCCATTTATTCATAATTAATGGCTGGGGGACTAAGGCATCTACAAATTATAGAAGGAAATATTTACTGATTTAGTAATGTTTGTTTCATTTGATCCAAAAAACAAGACATAACAAATAAGCTTTTCCTAAAAGAAGTGATGCTGGCCAGTGTGGATGTTGTTTAACTTAAGGCTAATTGATAGTTTATTATTTTATATCATATTAGTATAGAGTTTAACTAATAGTTGTTAATTCAAATAACAAATGTTAAATTGTTCAGTTACTGCTTGTCGATTAAATATTAATTTCATTGTAAATAAAATAAAATACGATAGTATTTCAACTAAATTTCTGCTCCTGAAACTTGGCATTTCTAGAAATATTAAGTAATTATCAGAATATCCTTCAAAAGTACAATATCTTGGACTCTCAAATGTAAGTCTACTTGTAGGTTATTATTTAATAATCTCAAGATTTCAATAAATTTAAATGCCTCAAGTCAGTTGTAAATATTTTGTAAAATAGCTATCAGTCAATGAAGACTAAGATTAATTAAATAATAGTAAAATTATTAAAGTGAAGAATTAAGCAAATACTTTTAAATAATTGGTGTTCAGGTTGTGGAGGTTCCTATTACCAAGATAGCGGGGAGCTGGAAATGCCCATAAAGAACACTGCTCAGCAATATAGCAATGGCCAACACTGCACCTGGCACATTGAAGTCTTTCACTCTAAGGTGGTGGATGTCAATATTACTGAGCTATCAATTGATTCTTCAGAGAACTGCCAAGCTAACCACCTTACGGTTAGTTACCTAATATAAATATATTAATGTTTTATGAGATGTCTTGTAGATCAGCAAACTTACTTGACATGTTCATTTGCACAATACACAAGACAATATAAAAATACACAAAACATAACATGATTTTCCTGTGACGCCAGCACTTTTATTAGGTTTGTAGAGACTAACTTAGTTCCAACTATCCCCGGATGAATGGCAGTGGTGTGGTTGTCTATAGAGTAACAAAAAGGTTTTTTTCACATTGTTTTTTACAATTTATATGTAAAACGTTCCCAGATAGTTAAGTTACTTTAACATCAAAGAAATCCCATTCGTCAAACATCAGGAAGCTTTGCAGACTTGGGAAAGTTAACAATTATTTTTAACTGAATAAAGTTAAAGTTAATCCTCTATTAAACTAACTAATTGAAGTTAAAAGTTAGAGTTCAATGAAACTAACTGATTAAAGTTAAATTTTAAAAAAGTAACTGAAATTAAAAGTTAAAAGTTAGTTTGTGTGGCATGAAAGAATACATACAATTATTTACAAAAAAACTGTTGTCTCTTATTATTATACATAACGTAAACCGTCTGGAAACTAATTCAACACACTTTATTATTCACTCGGCAAACTTTAAAACTGAAATGAATCCACCTTCAAGTCTCCCAGTATTATCACTAACACTATGACTACGTCTTGGACAAACAACAATGGGACACGTTGGGTGTGTCTATTAATTATGGGCAGGGCAGGTAGATGGCGGAAAGGGATGGGTGTGACTCATGACTTTGTTTGTCGGCGAATACTTGGGATTGAGGAAAACGCCCGGTCTTTGACCAAAGTTTTGGACGCTTTCTCCGCCATTGTCTACATTCCACGGGACAAACCGTACCTCGTTTGTAAAACTAACTGAGTTAGTTTAATCGTTAGTGAATTTGTTAACTAGTTAAAGTTAAAAGTTAAACATCCCCAAAACTAACGAATAAGTTGAAAAGTTAACAGAAAAACTAACGATTAAACTTAATCGTTAATTATTTTTAATCGTTAGTCCCAAGCCTGAAGCTTTGTACATACAATTTGTGTTAAAAATGTGTGTCAAATCTATGAACACATCTTGTACTCCTGCCAATTTCTCATGACAGGTGGAACTAAGTCACAGTGCTCACTAATACACGCCCTGACTTACTACAGATTTCAAAACGTAGTTGTGAAATCTGCTGTCTCTTAACATTTTCCTGTATACCCTGTTAGTAGACTTGTTTTCTCAGATAAGTTTGCTTATGTCTATCTTATCTATAACCTAAGTACCTGGCCTAGTGAGTAAGCTTAACCAACTATTCTGATGCATTACTGGTTTAAATAAGTACATGTATATGTTTAGTATACCTATATATAGACCTATTGTCTAATTATTATTTTAATATTCCTATTATTTTTCACTATTTCAAACCTGTGACAACATCTATGTTAAATTTTGGTGTGGTAGCTGCCATAGCTGGGAGATCACACATTTGTGACAGTACAGATTTGTTGCTCGTATGTTGCAGCCCACCCTCGTACTATCAATATTGTCCTGGACCCATCGAGGGTGGGTGCGAAGGCACCGTACTCAGGAGGACGACACAGAACAAGAAAAAACACAAGTTGAATAGCAAAAATATTGTTTATTAAATAAAAATTTAAAAACATTTAATTTAAAAGTATTTTTTTACAAATAAAAAATGTAAACATTGACGGACAAAACGGGTTGTTGACTGTTTGAGCAAAGTTACGATATTTATCAAATGTTACAGAAAATTTATAAATATATGTTGGCCTTGAGGCAATATAAATAACTAAAAAAACAACAAGATTATCAAATATTAATAGCATAAAAGTATTAAGAATATATAAAGCAAAATTATTAGGCCTAAAAATATTTTTTATAAATATAAAAATAGAGCTCTGAAAATGTATAACAATAATAAATAATAACAATGAACACATACAAGAATAATTAAATAACAGAATACAGGAATAAATAAATTACAACTAGAAAAAATAACTACAGATAACAAAAGGATAACATTTAAAATAGTAGCTGAACTTACGGGGCCTCGGGTGACAAAATAAATTTGGAAGGTTTTGGCCAATTTGGAAAAGTTAAAAAAAAACAAAAGAATTAAATTAATATTAAATTAATAACTACGTCGAAATCCAGCAGGCTAAACAGGGCGACTCCTAATGGGAACAAGAAAGTGAAGAATTGCCCGAGAACCCGTTCTTTAAAAGAAAATTACTAGAAAATCCCCCATAAGAAAAAATACAAAAAATAAAATCTAAAAATATGTCTCGCTTAAAAATGACACTGTTCATTGAAACAACAAAACAAGTTTTTCACAGGTAATACTTCTGGTTCTTCACTAAAGTTCAATGCTTAGGGCCAGAAAATAAACTGGGTTTGGGTCACCTGCATGTCGATATCTTCATCCTGGAGGCCGATGGATGGACAGCGCAGAAAGGGTGAAGAAGTGGCTGCCCCTCTGGGACGCATAGTAGAGGCTAGTCCCAGCCCGTAGGTTCCACACTGTGCCTCCAGGAAAACACAGTCAGTAGCCATTCAGGTGCCCATTCATGACTCTCCAACTCCGGAGCCAGGGCTAAAGAAACAGCACAGCACAAAACATATTTTAGTCTGGCTCCACAGAAGCAAGAAAACAAAATAAATACATAAAGGAACGAGATTTTTAAAAAAGACAAAATTTGTTTTACTAATAAGAGCTGCCATGACAATTAAAATGTAAAATTTGTAAAATAAAATAGAGAAGTTCTGAAACTACATAAATACCCAATTAAGTATTTACCTAAAATAACAAAAGACTAAATACAACTGGTTATACAAATTAATTAAGCAAAAATAATAAAGAATAAAGTTAACAATTTTATATGACTCAGCATTACATAACTAAATTCCTGCTGTGTCCGGCAACAACATGAAACCTTTTGTTAGACCTATCAAGTGAAATAGTTATAAAAAGAGAAAATGAATACTGACTTTACTATAAAACAATTAAAATACAAAATTTAATTACATCTAAAAATCAATTTTAACAGGAAAAATAATAAATGAAATATCACAATAAATAGAAATCACAATAACCTTTACATCAGCACATCCGCCTAACCTAGGGCCTGCTAGAAATAAAAACATTTACACAAACAGGCAACAGCTTTATTAATTTCTGAAACACACACAAGAGAGATCAATAAACAATATTTTTAACAAAACAGTTACAAAAGCAAACAGTTTTTCGAACACATACCTAAACGTTTCTAGCCACAAATCATGTCGTTGTCGGCTACCAAGCTAGAATGGTGCGCTTGCCGACAACGCCAAGGAACACAGAAAACGAAATCACGGAACACGTAAACGATAACAAAGACACTAAAACTAAATGGAACACAGAGAGGAAGACTGAGCTGTCCAAGAGAGACGAACATAATGTGCAAACGGCACAACGTACAGCTGTAAAGATTTGGTGTGGACGTGAACAACATCATCCCCCAGGGGCAAATAGCGCTTATACAAAAGTGATTGATGTCCAACTTAATATAGCCATGAGAACTATTAGTGGTACTCTCATGGCAACTCCACTTTCTTGATTTCCGGCACTGTGCAATATAGCTCCTCTAGAGATAAGATGTCAGGAGGCATTACTTAAAGAATTCAATAAGATCTTTAATACCCCGCATCTCCCCATTACACAGGATCTCCCTCGTCAGAACGGTCTCTTAAAATCTTGAAACCCACCTCTACGTCCTGTTTCCCAGTTGAGCAGTTCAAATTTTTCGCCCAATATTAGCTGGGCAATAGCGTGGAACAGTTTTGATGAACAAAATAAGTTTTGATGGACAGGTATTGATGGAAAAAATCCATCAATACCTGTCAGTGGAATGAACTATCCTCGTATGGCATGGACACTTTTGAATGTGTTCCGAACTCGCGTGGGTAGATGTAACTACCGGAAGTATAAATGGGGATTGACACTAGATCAGCCATGTGATTGCGGGGAGTCTATCCAAACAACGGATCACATAATTACAGAGTGTTTCCTGTGTTATTTTACGGAGGGATTGGCCAGCATAAACAGAATAAGTGAGGCAGGTCATAAATGGCTCAATGGATTGGATTTAGCTTTGTGACAGGAGATCACTTTTATTTTAAATTATATATTGCATGACTTTTGGATCTTAATCCAAATATATATCACAGCTTTTAAAAAAATTATTAAATGAGCTGACAAAAAACCGTATAATATATATGTTAAATTTTCATTAAATTCATGATCTTATATGCATGTTATATGTGGCTTTGACTGAATATTTAGGACTTAATAAAAATATAAACAGTTTCTTAAAAATAATCATCAGTCCTTACTACCATTTACATTTGTAGACTCTAAAACTGCCATCACTCAGTCTTCAGATGTTTACTTCAAACCCTCTTTATGGTGTGCTTATTGATAAAGAGATATCACGTATTTCCTTGTAATAAATTATAGATAAACGAATTAAACAAAATAACCTTGTCCTAAAAAAGTCAATATGTGTACTTTATTCATGTAATGAAGTAATATCCTTCATATTTGTAACAAATAATTTTATGTTATTAATTGTTTTCAGTTAGAAGATCCAGCACCATTGGGTTCAACACATTCTTTCTGCACATCCTCTGACAGTTTCCCCAAGATCAAAACAACCTCTAATAAGTTAATTGTTACATATCATGCAACAACAGGACTTACTATAAACAGATTCAAATTGTCATGGACAGCAGTTAATCCAAGTATGTATTATTTATCCTAGACTATGGAAATAGTACAAATGTTAATGTTTGTGCTACTGGCAGTGTTTTTTAAACATTTTAAGGCCAGAGTCCATCTTGCGTAGATGTAGTTAAAGCTGAATTTTTTCATCAGCAGATGTGAGTATGTTTGTCAAAAGGTCAATGTACGAGGGCCGTTTTTTTTTCAACCTCCGGTGGGCCATAAATAAAAGACAAGTGAATAGAACAAAATTATTTTATTACCAAAATGTATGTACACTTATGCTTATTTCTCAACATAATCACCCTGAAGATTGAGGCATTTGTCATACCTGTGAACAAGCTTTCCAATACCCTCTTCATAAAATGTTGCCGCCAGTGAATTTAAATGAGTCTTGACCGTGTCTTGAAGTTCCTCAGTAGTCGGAAAGTGCTGACCTCCAAGCCATTTCTTCAGTTCAGGAAAAAGATGGAAGTCGCTCGGTGCTAGGTCGGGACTGTAAGGTGGGTGGTCCAAAATTTCCCACTTAAATGTTTCAAGAAGTTGTTGGGTTACACCTGCAGTGTGAGGGCGGGCGTTGTCATGCAACAGAACAATTCCTGATGTCAGCATACCTCTTCTTTTGTTCTGAATGGCTCGCCGCAAATGTTGTAAAGTTTGGCAATAAACAGCTGCATTAATTGTGGTCCCAGGCTGCATGAACTCCACAAGCAACGGACCTTTTTGGTCCCAAAAGACCGTAGCCATAACTTTTCGGTTGCTGAAAGTTTGCTTGAATTTTTTGGGTTTATTCGGTGAATTTGTGTGCATCCATTGTTGAGATTGTTGCTTTGTTTCGGGTGTGTCATGAAGAATCCAGGTCTCATCTCCGGTTACAATTGATTTTAAAAAATCTACTCCTTCATTGTGATAACGTTCAAGGAATGTCAAAGCTGAAGCCATTCGGCGAGTTTTGTGGGTGTCACTCAACATCTTTGGCACCCAGCGAGCACAAATCTTTTTGTAGCCTAAATGTTCAGAAACAATAGAGTACAGAGAAGATCTCGACACTTCTGGAAATTCCAAAGACAAAGCACTTATTGTGAATCTACGGTTTCCTTTAACCACTTTGTCAACTCGTTCAACAAGATCGTCTGTAGCGACAGACTTGCGTCCTTGACCTCCTTCATCATGCACGTCGGTTCGGCCAGTTTTAAACTTACGACACCATTCCCGCACAACACCTTCACTCATAATATTTTCTCCGTAAACACGGCACATTCTCCGATGGATTTCTGCTGCACTATTCCCTTCTGCTTGCAAGAAACGAATAACACTTCTCAACTCGCATTTGGCGGGAGAATCAATAGATGCGGCCATGTTTACCCGACTGCAGCTAAGCGCAAACTGGCTACTTGAACTCGGGAGTGACAAAAGTTGTAGTGGGGAAGATGCGCGATCGACTGCTGCGCACAGGGCCAGTCTGTGACCTTTTTAGCCATCATGGCGTGCGATCGGAGGTTGAAAAAAAAACGGCCCTCGTATAAGAAGGACATTACTTACTGTTTTACTTACTGATTTGTACTTTTTTCACCCAGTGCTCAATAACTGAAAATTGTTAAAGTTTAACTCATTTTTTCATATATTTTCTCGTCTGTATTAAATTAGTAAAATCAGTTAGCCTTCAAATATTGTCAATAAGTTTTATTGTTTACATGGTGATTTACATACTTCTTACACTTCTAATAAAGAAGTGTCCATTTAAGTATAGTTCTTAGAAATATTGCATTGAATTAACTAACCTCAAAACTGACTTCTCTGTAAGAGCAAAGCACTCAAGGTAGCAGTTTGGGTCACTTGTTCTTCAATCTATTCGTCAGTGACTTCCTTTTTCTTCTATAAGTCAAGTTTTACTACGTATTGATGAATTGAAACGGTTTTATCTTATTCTTTGGATCTCGGATCTCAAATCTGATGGTCATATTAAATAACTTTCAAATTTGTTTAGACATAATGAGTGAGTGGTGCACTCACAGTTTGAAAATGTTGTCTGGGCTCTGTTTCTATGCTGCATATTGAAATTATTGAAAAAGTACAATGATGATGTACTATTTCTAACATTTTTCTAATGAACAATCTAATAAATACACTTAAATACTTCGGTCGTACATTAACTTTTACATAATCAATTAAACAAAATAACTAATATATATTTTGTACATTTTAAAATTGTAATGGTATTTTGTATAGAACTAACATATTATTCTCCCAGTTATAATAGAGAAACCAGATGTTAAGACTATGGAAAGAAGTTCTTTCTAATATTCTTTCTAATATTATTATAAAAAATTATTCTGTTTTATTAATGTTGTCTTGCTCATGAAACTCACATTATTGTTCTAAACATAGAAAGTAGGTGTAAACCACACTCATCCTACACTCATATAACCATTCATATTCGCCTTAAAATACGCACAACATTGTGTCGACGTCTCATATGTAAGAATGTAAACATATTTTAGAAAGTTATTACATGTCTATTATAATAATTTACGTTTCTTATATTTTCCCTGTTACAATAAAAGTAATCTTCATAAACATTGTCAAGTAACATTTTCTCAACTTAACATCTGGAAATAATTTTCTGATCAAATTTAATTATTTTGTAATGCAGAAAAAATCTGTTATTATCCATTGAAATAAATACAGTACTGATAACAATCAAAACAACTGTCTGCTACAGCTGATTGTAACAAGCATTGCTATGTAAATATCAAGAAAAATCCCATTCTATATTCAAATATTTTTCATTGTAAATGGAAAATAAATAGCACTCTTAGTATAAATCCTGCTGCTGACGGTAGTTCAATGTAATCTAAAAATAGCACCTGTAGGGCATACAGAACTGCTTTGTAAGTCTAAATGTGTGTAACGTGTTGCCTGAAAAGAGCCATTTCATATACCTAGGCCAAGGTTTCAAAGAGACAAGCCAACATGTCCATATCATGGCATACTCTTCTTCAATAATATATTGCAATGAGATTGGTATGAGTTTATCCTTAAGTTTAAAAAAAGTACCAAATCAAACAAATTCTGTTATTTGTGATGTGAATTTGTATAAATTATTATTGACAACATTACAATGCTAAGTGATATAGAATATATTGTCATTAATTGCCATTAAAACTCATGGCATTCTGAGAATAACAGTTTAATACCATTATTCATTTACATTCAGTTTACAGAGTCAACTAAATATAATAAATTAAAAAAAATTTTATATAAGTGTGTTGGTACAGTTTAAAAAATAGTATCGTTATTAAATATGTAATTCCTCCAATTATAACCAGCTTAAAAAAATTAATATTTAAGGGAATAAAATTATAAGAAAGAGTTACTTTTATACATATAAATATGAATAAACACTGTCATCCGTTTAGTACTGTACTTATTATAAAGTTGTTATATTTAAAAAATATTAATTGCTCTTAGAAAAATAAAATTGTAAGTTGCAGATTGTAAATTTATAAATTGTCTACGTTTGTTTTATACTCAAAATTCAGTAAAAAATTAATAAGGATTATGTCTGTGTGATTTGAAAATGTAACCATTTTTACTTCTATATAAGAATAAGAATAAACTTTATTTTCTTAGACAAACAAACGCTTTAGAAAGAAATACAATTTCAGCTTGAAAAAAGAAATTCAATTACAAATATTCTTGCCAGGTCAGATTAAAGAAAAAAATCCAAACAAGACTCAATCTAACTTAGATTATGTTATTATAAATTCATATTTTTTTAAAACTAAATTTTACATTAATATGTCAAAAACCTAACTACATTTTAATAATAGCTGTATAACTACATATAATGAAGTCCAAGAAAATAAATTAGGACCTCTAAGGCAAAGCCTGTGCAGAGGTTCCTAGATTATTGAATTTACCAAAATAATATAAGGTATTCTATTATACAAGTACTTGTTGAGGGTTTTGATTAGCTTGACCTTCGTACATGGCCAGGGTGTTTCAACCCCTAGGCCCCACTGTTCTGTTTGAGGCCCGCTTTGCTCATTTTGCACATCTAGCAATTCAAATTGATCACAACAAACAAAAAATTAGAATTGCCAAACAAACATAAAACATCATCAAATGAGTATTTTAATTCCAGATAAATTATTTATTCTTACCTGTTCATAGTAGTTCTTAGTCCAAGGCATTCACTTGGACCAAAAGTATTCAATCTAGTTTATCTAACTGAGTACCAAATTTTATCCAAATCCATTCAGCTGTTTTTGCATTATTGAGTAACGAACATACAAACTTTCACATAAGCCAGTAAACAACTATTAGGTTTTCACCAGCTGACTTTTAAAGAGGCTCTGTGACATCTATGTTTTGGTTAGATTAGCAATCTCGATTAATCGCTTTCCTATAATTTGACGATTTTACTCCTCAGAATGCGTATTCACAAACTCATATAACTATTCATAGTTTGTAGAACAGCTAATTTACCATTTTAGTCAGTTTTATTATTTTGAGATATGTTGCAGGTTGTGGGGGAGAGGTTGAAGCAACCACTCATGGAACAATTGAATCCCCTTTGCACCCTCAAAATTATCCTGCTAATTTGGACTGTGAGTGGAAAATTTATGCTCCTCCCGGCAAGAAGATTCAACTGCTCTTCAACTCTCTCGACCTTCAACCATCCACTGACTGCTCTAAGGACTATCTCAAGGTACAATTATCCGTAGTTTAATATATATTTGGGTCATTAAGGTTTAAAATTACAACAAATTTACAATCTTAATATCATCAATTTTGAATACTTCATTGATAAATCGGAGAAGTTCAAATCAAATATTTTATTCTCGTAAAACATACAATGTGTATGACAATGTCAAAACAGTGAAACATGATATTACATCAAATAAATGTAGACATAGCCTAACATAATTCATCCATGTCACAATGAAAAAATTCATTAATGCTCTAAAAACATTTAGCTATTAAAACAGCTTAATTTTAGTTTTAAATTTAGTGTGGATTAGGCTACGAGTTGCCATAGGAATTTTGTTATAGAGTTTTACAGCTAAATAATTAAAACATATTTGGGGGCCCATTGTTCAAATGAGATCTTCAATTTAAACATGAATCTAAAATATTAGCAGTTTAGAGTTCTATAAAATAATGTAATTTAGCTTCTAGTGCCTGGTAAGGAATCTTCATTGAAATACATTATAATTATTTTATTTTCTCATGAATACCTGGCTACAGAAAAAGCAAGTGTGTATTAAGATAAAAACGTTAAACATATTGTTGTGTAGTATTTATTTATTTATTTTTATTTATTCATAAGATGCCGATCGTCAAGATATGGGCGAATATGGATTTTGAATGAGTGATGAGTGTAGATGAGCGAATGTAGTCATTGTTACAAACTAAGGCCGACTATTCCTTAGAAAGTGTCATTAATTAATAGCCCAATGACAAATGAACAGCTGGTGGTTATCAGCTGATCCTTCTCAAAATGTATTGACTCTGATTGGGATCGAACTGAGAACCTTTAGCACATGAAGCTGGGATTGAACCAACTACGCTACCGACCAATTTTATAAAATGTTTATTTTCAACAAGCCCTATTTGAATAAATATTAGTCTTTTCTTCATTTTAGAAAATAACATTAAATGTATATTATTCTTAAGATCTTAAACCCCTTCAAAAGTCGAGGCAAAATGCAATTGAGGATCATGTTTTCTACTTCCAAAAGCTTAACTCTTCCAAGTTAATTAATGGATTTTCTAAAAGACTCACAATAAAAAGATGGCTGGCTTAAACAAAACAATGTGGTGATGATGCCTAGGGAATTATTTTTACTGGAGAAAAGAAACCAAGTTTGCATTTCAATTTTCTTTCTTATTTTAATTGTTCCTGTAAAAGAACATTTGAAATTTTTACTTTTCAATTAAATTTTGAACAGTCCAATTTCTTTAAATGCACTAAGCTATAAATTCAAGGAAGACTTGAACAGGAAACTACCAACTTATTCCTAATAATTAACAGTTTACTAAATATAGCACACAGAAAAAAAGTGGTTGAACACTACATTTCATAGATTCTGATACATCTGACATTGGCCTTAGGTTAATAAGTACTTTTTGTTTTAACCCACTCATAAAAGTGGGTATCTTGAATGTGGGTAGCTTACACTTATACACATGTGTACAACAAATTATTAATCCAATGTACACCTTGTTATTGACTCCTTAAAAAAAGTCTAAAAGGTTTTTTGATAAACAAAGGTTATTATTCTATTCAAGAAATTTTAGGGGACAAGGAGGTCACACTTCGTTATGATTGTTACAACTAGTTTAGACCTAGGTTCTTTAGTTTTAAGTAAAATTATAATCTGACGAGTTACCTGTTTGCTACAGCATACTCTCTAACAGTTGAAATGTAATTTTAACGATAAAATGATTTGATTTTATAAGCTAATTTTAAAAATTAGGTTGTGAGTTATAAAAATTAGGCACTGATTTTATAAGCTCACAGATAGATGTCTCATCCAATATTAAATTTCGTGCCTAAATTTATCAGCTCTTTTAGTGATCCATTGTGAAGCGCTAGTGTAGTCTATTTAATGTATTTTCAAGTAAATGTAATGCAGTTTAAACCAACTAAAGTAACATACCTCACTAACTAATCAAATTAGTGACACAAGTATTCCTACTTCTTCAGATGTCTATTTGTAATTAATAAAATACAATCAAGAGTAAATTGAAAAGTATACACTTTATTGTATTTACTGTAAGTACTACTGTATACTATGTTGTATATAATTGTTGCAGTTACTGAATATTTAATCATTCTGCGTGTCCTTTTTTTAATATCCTGTTTTTAATGTACATTTTTTAAATGTCCAGTTTTTACATTTCAATTTTTATATGTATGGTTTTATAATTGTTATGTACTGTTATTTGTATGTTTTTAATGTACTTTACGTATTATTAAATCTAAAAAATATATAAAAATACAGCATGTTCAAAATAGAGAGTAAAAACGTGTCCTCCTCCTCTTATCATAAGTAAAAATTAGCAAAACAGGTGTTGTACCATGCAACTATTATAGAAACACTGATCCAGTCAACTTCCACTCCCCTCCCCCATGCCAGATACTGTTTATTTAAGGTGGGCTCTACGTCACTATGCCACAGACCAGTGTCTCTATAAAGTTGCACAGTAAAAAGTACCAGCCCGAGCTGGATTTGAACTGACGATTCTCAGCACTGTACCTGGCCACAGTACAACGCTTTAGACTACTCGTCTGTTTCACCACCGATGGTGTCTTGGAATTATTGTGTTAATAGATCATGACGTACTGAGTACATCAAAACATGCCAAAGGGTTAAAAGGTGAACCAGGCCCTCAGTTGGCAGTGTACTGTAACTCTTCCAACCCTACCCAGCACAACTCACTTGCCAGCTGCTTACATTTTGTGTGAATGTTTCAGGTTCAGGAATATGAGAGACATGAACCAGGCCCTCTATTGACAGTGTACTGTAACTCTTCCAACCCTACCCAGCACAACTCACTTGCCAGCTGCTTACATTTTGTGTGAATGTTTCAGGTTCAGGAATATGAGAGACATGAACCAGGCCCTCTATTGACAGTGTACTGTAACTCTTCCAACCCTACCCAGCACAACTCACTTGCCAGCTGCTTACATTTTGTGTGAATGTTTCAGGTTCAGGAATATGAGAGACATGAACCAGGCCCTCTGTTGGCAGTGTACTGTAACTCTTCCAATCCAAACCCTGTGACAACTAACTTGCCGGCTGCTTACATCTTATTTCACTCTGATGCCTCAGGCGGGGCAAAGGGATTCAAGATTATGTATACCCTTGTTGAGGGTAAGCTGAAGTTTTATATATTTTAAAGGATATTTGAACTGAATAGTTAAGATGATTGCTCTTAGATCATAAGTCAATACTATTTTAACAATCTATTTCTTATAGTTTCAATTTTTCAAACAATCCAATTGATTTCTTTTTTTAATTTATAATAGAGTTTCTTCTGTTTGATGATCGAGAGATAATGAAAGTCGGTAAACAATTTTTTTGTGTCCATGAGTTATAAAAAAAGTTCATTTGATGTAATACACGCTAACTTTTGAGAAATATATTCTAATCACTGGATGTATTCTGGATATATTTATCAGAGAGTCTAAGATGATGATCTACTACTAATCACTCATTACCTCTCATTATAACGAGATCCCTAGATTACACCACCATGCCCCAAGAGCCGAAAATTCTCATAATAACAAAATATTCATTTAAATGTTAATATTTTAATAGCTCTAATCAAGTAAAACTGGTCTGTATGTTAAACCAGGAGATGGTCACAGTTGCTTCTTAGATTTAGTATAAAATTGTGCAAACACATTTTTAAGTGCATTGGTTAATTGATAAAATACATTTTCAAGGTGGTCCTGGGATGAAGATTAGTTAACTGAAAATTAATTACTATATTTTATGTTCCAAATCAGGGTGTGGAGGAGTTCTAACCAGTACATCTGGGGACATCTCACCTCCCATGCATGATGATGAATATCAAGACGACTTGGACTGCGAATGGAAGATTCAGCTTCCTGTTGGAGACAGAATCAAGATAGTCTTTAACAAGTTTGATCTTGAAGAGACAGAGCCCTGTGATGACTACCTACAGGTACATTTTCCAATTTTCTTAGCTTATTGTACCTAAAAATTGAGTGGAACATTCAACAGTCTATACTGCAAGATTAAAAATTGGTTGCATTATAACAAAAAGCTACATCAATGGATATTGTATTTAAAATACTTTTTCAATCTATTATTAGCTAGAGTTTTTATTCATTACTTTCTCAATTTTATCATAAGCATTATTATTTAGATTACAATTTGTTGTTAGTTTAACCTGTTGACTAGTAATTTATTTTGACACCAGTCAGGGAAGCTTTTCACATTTTAATCCCACTGAGGGATCCATATCAGATGACATGCTGGTCACAAGAAGGTCACTCATTGCATTTTGATCCCCTTTGAGGATGCACACCAGCTGACATGCTGGTCACGAAAGCATTTTGATTCCCTTTCAGGATTCATATCTCAGGATCCACATCAGCTAACATGCTGGTCATGAAAAGGTTACTCGTTGCATTTTGATCTCTTTTCAGGATCTACATTAGCTGACATGCTGGTCACAGCAAGGTCACTTATGACTTATTATTTTTATTCTTGTATCTTTTGGCATGCTATGTTCAAATGCCAGAGTCAATGACATACGTCAGTCCGTTCTGCCATATCCACTGACTGGTGATTAAAACACACCATGGCTCTTCAACTGCTTTTTATGTAAAAGTTTTGTAAAGAATCCTTTAGTGGCAGCACCATTTATTTCTTCCTACTTCTGTACATTACAGAACCTCGTTTGAATGATTTTTTTCCAAAATTCCTTTATATGTGAATCAATGTTTATAACCCTCAAACCGGCCATTAAAAGTTTCTATACCTGCTGGTCATTTTTTGCACATTCGCAGAATTTTTAAAAAAAATAAAAAATATTAATATTATATAAATCTACTTGTTTTTATGTTATTTTACTTGAAATAAACCAGGCTATTTGTTTAATGGTATAATATTACATTTTTAGTAAAATATGTATTTGTTATGTGACCTAATATCTTAGAAAGTGTTTTTAGTAAACACAAAAAAGGATGGGGGTCATCTGGTAAACAAAATAATACAGCTAAATTCAAGATTCTAAGATAACCAAAATATTCCATATTTTATCTAGTATCAGGAAATATAAAGATACTAAATGTTATTGGAAGGCTTGACAAAATTATACTATTATAATCTTACGTAGTACCACTAATGCAACAATGTGTTGCCATGGTAACAGTATTTTCAAAAAATCACAAAAATATTATATAATCTCTAGACTAATAGACTCTAATAGACTCTAGCACTTAAATTTACTGAAATACATTATCTATAAGATAGATGTATTTTTTAAATGTTTACTTTAGTATCAATTTGTGTAAAGATAGTAATAATAATGTAAATATACAGTTACAAGCATTAAACATGTACCACAATGGATGACGCTTTCATTTTGCAAACTCGACTTTCTTATTACTCTTTTCTACGGTTCCTTTTTATTCAGATAAAAATGAAATATATGATTGTAAACAAAAACTCTTCCTATTTCCAAAGATATTCGAATCATGCTGATATCGTTAATACGTGTGCTATAATAAGAGCTTATATCCGACGGTGCAACACAGCTGACAGTAAGCCGTGTAGCGATTGTGCCAACTGGATTTTCTTATTATCTTTTCCATTGTTCCTTTCATCTCAGGAACAAAACAAACATATGACTGCAATCATCAACTCCTCCCAATTCCAAAGGCATTCGAATCATATCGCTATCGCTAATAGGTGTATCATAATAAGTGATTAGAGCTGACTGATGTTAACCGGCTGATTTTCAGCCGAGTTCCATTATGAGGGTTAAAACTACCATGTAGTAAAAGTTAAATTTTGAAACAGAATTTTTTATACTATGAAATCATTAAGGACCAACAGAATTAGCTTGATAACAGCATTTTGCACCAGTTTTTAAATAACAAATAATGTCAGTACTTCCTGAGTTTTAATCAATACTTGTAATGAATTGAGCACAGACTTTCATGGATTTGTATACTTACCAACAGGTTAATATATGGATCCATATGTACAAACAGGAGTAGATATAGAGATAGAGAAGAGTGGGGATGAGTAGTGAGTGAGTGACGCGACACAAGTGGGCTCCGTAAATAATTGTTTATAATATGGGAAATAGTGCGGTGATTGTGCAAATTTTTGTAATAACTATTGTGATTAACTTTAACTATCGTGTGGTGCACATAAATACAACTTTGCTTAATTATATCCCGTTAAATTGTTTATTTTAACTTTGTCGGAGCCTGTGAGTTATCGATTTGTTTGCAATGCCAGCTGGTAGTTCCAAGGTCGCGACTCGTGGAGCGCTCAAGTCCAACAGCGACGCTGCAGACGAAACGACACCGGCAACTATACAGTCAGTTGATGATAAACTAAATACAATTATGCAAATACTGAAAAACAATACTGAAGACATTAAAGAAATAAAGAAGGAGCAGATGGAGCTCGGGGTCTCAATCGATTTATGTCACACTAATATTGATGATTTTAAAAATTTAATAAAAGCACAAGATAACAAGATTAATGAGTGTAGTGGAGAGATACAACGTTTAACTAATGATAATGTTGTACTACGAAGACAAGTTAATTCGTTGACACAGGAAATTAATTCTATGGAGCAGTACTCTCACAGAAGTAACTTGGTCATCTACGGAGTTCCGGAAGAAAAGAATGAACATATTCAGAACGTTGTGAAAAGAGTAGCGGCCGCGATTCGCTTCCAAGAATGGTCAACCAACTTAATAGATGCAGTTCACAGAATGGGTAAAAGAAACAACGCTGAGCCGAGGCCCATTATAATCAAGTTTATCAGGCGACTAGACAGAGACGAGTTCCTGAGGTGCCGGAAAGTAAGGCGTAATCTCAAGGCAACTGATTTGGGGTACAGCTGCGAAAACTCAATTTACATAAATGAGTCACTGACGTCCTCCACGAGGGAGCTGCTCAAGCTGACTAAGGCTAAGGCAAAGGAAAAAAACTACAGCCAGGTATGGACCTTCAATTGTACGATCTTCGTTCGAAAGGACAAGGGAAGCACATCGCCTGTGATTAAGATCCTCTCCGTTAATGATTTGGACAAGATGTAAGTGGACTAGCGGTACGTCTATTTACAGCACATGTTATTATTTATATACTTGTTGCTGATACATGTGTTATTATCATATATTTGTTGCCGATGCATTTATTATTATTTATATACGTGTTGTTGATGTATGTTATGGTATTTATATTCTTAGTGCCGATGCATGTGTTATTATTTAGGTATATATATATATATACTTGTATATATACTTGTTTCCGGTGAGTTTGCTATCATTATGTACTTGTTGCCGATGCATTTGTAATTATTTATGTTACCTGTTGCCGATGCATTTGATAATTATTTATATGGTTGTTGCCGATTCATTTGTTAATTATTTATATACTTGCTGCCGATGCACATTTATTAATTATTTATATATTTGTTGCCAATGCATTTGTTATTATTTATGTTACCTGTTGCTGATGCATTTGATAATTATTTATGTTAGTTGTTGCCGATGCATTTGTTAATTATTTATATACTTGCTGCGGATGCGCATTTGTTAATTATTATGTATTTGTTGCCGATGCATTTGTTATTATTTATGTTAGTTGTTGACGATGCATTTGTTAATTATTTATATATTTGTTGCCAATGCATTTGTTATTATTTATGGTAGTTGTTGCCAATGCATTGTTAATTATTTATATACTTGTTGCCGATACATATGTTATTATTTATATACTTGTTGCCAATGCATGTGTCATTATTTAGGTATATACTTGTTTCCGATGCATTTGCTAGTATTTATATACTCGTCGTTATTATTTATGTACTTGTTGCCGATGTGCATTTGCTATTATTTAAATAATTGTTACGGATGCATGTGTTATTATTTATGTACTTGTTGCCAACGCATGTGTTATATTGATATACTTATTGCCAATGAATTTATTTTTATTTATGTACTTGTTGCAGATGCATGTGTTATTATCTATGTATATGTTGCAGATGCATTTGTTATTATTTATGTACTTGTTGCCTATGCACTTATTATTATTTATATATTTGTTGCTGATGCATTTGTTTGTGTAAACAATACGGCCTTAAGAATATATTCTGTTATAATTAATCTGTATTCAGGGATATTAAGATATCATAGATTGGGCATTGGATATATTAAAAATGTTAAAATAAACTACAATGGATCATAATATTTTTGAACTCTTAGTTTATTATCAAAATGTGAGAGGACTAAGAACCAAAACTAATGAATTCTTTAATAATTTATTGTCATGTAATTATGACATTGTAGCTTTAACTGAAACAAATTTGCAACATACTATAAATTCTTCTGAGCTTTTCCCTGATTTTTACAATGTCTTTAGATGTGATAGAAATCTGGTGGTAACTGAGAGGCAGGGAGGGGGAGGGGTTTTGTTGGCGGTATCTAGCGATTTAATCTGCACGAGGGTGGACAGTTTTAATGACACAATCCCGGGGTGTGAATGTGCTTGCGTAAAAATTTCGAACAATAAAGGCAACAATATCTACGTTTGTGTGGTTTATTTTAGGCCGAGGTCACCTCTCGGAATTTACCAAGCGTTTTTTGACCTGTTTATACAGCTAAAACTGTCAACTAATTGTCAAACCCTGATTTTAGGTGATTTTAATTTATCAGTTTTTGGCCAAAATTACAACTTAAATGACGGCGATAAGCTGTGTAAAGAATTATCTGTATTTTTAAATCTGCATAGTTTTAATTTGAAAAACGACATTCGAAACTTTCAAAATAAGACTTTGGATTTAATAATTTCCGATATAGATGAAGCGGCGGTATCGAGAAGTGAGGAGAGGTTGGTGGGGGAAGACCCTTATCACCCAGCTCTGGAGGTGAGTGTTGTGGTCGCTGCTCCGTTATCTTGTAGGTCAAGGTCAACTCAGCCAGCTGGATATAGTTACCGTAGAGCAAACTTTCTCCAAATATATCAAGAATTATCTGCGATTGACTGGGCCAATTTATACAACATTTCAAATATTGATCAAGCTGTCGATTATTTCTACAGCCAAATTTATAGAATCCTTGACCAATCTTGTCCTTTGAAGAAAAATAAAAAATCTAAATACCCTTTCTGGTTTACACCCTCAATAATATATAATTTGAAACTTAAAGAAAAATTGAGAAAACGGTGGAAAAAATCTGGTGCAATACAAATTTATAACTTATTTAAAACACAACGAACTTTAGTAAAAAATGAAATAAATACAGCATATAGAAATTATACGCACAATCTGGAAAACATTTTACATCTAGATAGTAGTAAATTTTGGAATTTTATTAAAGATAGAAAGACCGATAAAAACCGAAGTTATGTTATGGAATACAATGGTGTTAAACATGATAGCGGAGCAGCGGTGGCGAATGCATTTGCAGATTACTTTAGCTCGGTGTACGAACGCTACATGAGTGAGCCTAGTGTGGAGCGCGCGGTGGAGGGGCTGTGTCGGGCCGGCGTGTCCTGTCTCACACTGCCTCGCCTTTGCTGTCGGGATGTACAGGATGCAATTAAAAAGTTAAAATCAAAACGTACCACTGGTCCTGATTTGCTCCCACAGTACTTGGTTAAAGGATGTTCTGAATTATTAATTAAGCCCCTAACATTTTTATTTAATTTAAGTTTAACATTAAATATATTTCCTGAAAAATGGAAAATTACTAAAGTGACGCCTATTTTCAAAAATGGTAAGAAAGATCAAATAATTAACTATAGGCCAGTGGCGGTTTTATCGATACCTGCTAAAATATTCGAGATGATTATACATAAACATTTATTTGGTCACTTTAAAAAATATGTTTCTGATTGTCAACACGGATTTATTCCCGGAAGATCAGTCAACACAAACTTACTTAATTTCATTAATTATGTTTCCTCGGGGCTGGATTCTGGGACCCGAACTGATGCTTTATTTCTTGACCTGGCCAAGGCGTTTGACAAAGTAGACCATTCAATTTTGTTAAACAAGCTACATTTTTACGGAATTTCAAATAATCTGTTGTATTTCTTTAAATCATACATTATGAATAGAAGACAATTTGTTTTTTACAACGGAATTTTATCAACTACATTTAATGTTCAGTCCGGTGTGCCGCAGGGCTCGAATTTGGGGCCTTGTTTGTTCACTATTTTAATCAATGATTTAAGTGATTGTATCTTATCGTCAAAGGCCCTACTATTTGCGGATGATTTAAAATTATTTAAACATATTAGGAGCCCTGTGGATACAATTAGTTTGCAACAAGACTTAGACAATGTTTTAGAATGGAGTATCAATAATAAAATGTCTTTTAATGTCACAAAATGTCAGTTGATGACTTTTACAAGAGCTCAAGGTTATATGGAAACAGACTATTTCCTAAATGGAACTGCAATAACTAGAGTGAATCAGATTAAAGATTTAGGAGTTCATATGACTAATACATTGTCTTTTAATCCTCATGTTGAGTCATGTATAGCTGTAAGTAGTAAAATGATGGGATTGATCTTTAGACAAAGTGTTAATTTTAGAAATATTCAAACCATAGTTAATCTGTACTACTCTTTGGTCAGGTCAAGGTTGGAGAGTGGAGCGGTCATTTGGAACCCTTTTCACATAACTTACCGAGATGCACTCGAAAGAGTTCAAAAGCGATTTTTAAGGTTTTTATTTTACAAATGCTTTAATGTTTACACTTATGTGGTTCCATATCGTGATTTACTAGTGATGTTTGGGTTTCGGGAGCTGGCTCTGAGGAGAACACTCATGGGTCTGGTATTCCTGTGCAGACTGGTCGGAGGTGAGGTGGATGATGCCGCTTGCTTGGCCGGTCTGTCTATCCGTGTGCCTACCTTCCGAAGTAGAAATAAACTTCTTTTCACTCTCCCATACTGCCGCACAGCCTCTCATGCTTTTTCCCCTCTTTTTCAGTTCATGAGAGCTTACAATTTACTAATCTCTAGTGAGCAGGAAATTGATATATTTTTTGACCCTCCAAACATTTTTAAATCAAAATGCCTAACAGCGTTGAGTTTATTAAATGTATAACTATTTTTATTTTTATACCTTGTTGTAAAATAATCTTGTTATCTGATGTATGTTGATTACCATTTTTTACTGTATTATTATTATTATTTATTTATTTGTTTTTGTTTGTCATATGTATTTATGTGTATGTATATATATATATATATATATATATATATATATATATATATATATATATATATATATATGTGTATGTGTATGCGCGCTTAAATGTTGTTAAGGTTAAATTGTATTTCTTACTGTTTACATTTGGTTATTAGAAATGATCAGTCACTAATTTATTATACAATATTAAGTTACTGTTATGAATCTTCATAATAGGCTATATTTCTCATTTGTTATTTATTATATTACTGTATTTATTATTACTCTTAGGTTAAAGCATGTCACTGTTGGTAATATTTTTAGTTATTTATTTAACTTATCTATTAAAAAGAGTAATATTATGGTTTATATTATGTGCATGAAGTGAGCTCAAGAAACCCCAGCATGAACTTTAAGAATAAATTGAACTGCTTTAGTGTAATTGGTTTTGTAAACTGTTCTTAAGCATGCAAATAAAATAAAATAAAATATAAAAATAAAAAATATAATAATACTAACTCAATTACTTTTCTGAAGTACACACAATCCTAATTATTTGTATAGTATTCAACCTATTTTGGAATTTTTTCATTAAATCCATGTTCATCATTCTGTGATTATTCAGTATCCTGTAGTTTCACTGATATTCATATTTATAATGGGGTGGAATTATAAAACTGCAAGATGTGATTGTTCATTATTTTCAGGTTTAAGATAATTTTCATGAAATTTTTTAATTGAAAATGAAGATGATTTCTCTTCATAAATATGAACATGAAACCCAATTATATATATAGTATTCAACTTTTACCCAGAAGGAATAAGTGAATTTTTAAAACCACAATATGTTTTCAGGACTATATTAAAATAATAGATAGTTTATGATCAGATAAAAATATTATTTTATAACATATCGGTACTAGTTGTGTTACCCATGCTTTGCTATAGAATAGACATAAACGGTAATTGTTTCGATTTGATTAAAATCATTGTTAAATTCTAAAAAGCAAATTACTTATATTTTAATTTATTTCAAAATTTGTCATTTCATTTTTTTTTTATTTAACAGCTGATGATAAAGTAGATAAGTAAAATAATTTCATTAGATAACTATTAAAACTGTAAAAACCAGTGGAGCAAGGCCTTGAGGTTGGATGCAATTAAAACCTTGGTTAAAACCTTTCTTAGAAAAAAATACATAATTATCTAAAGTTTCATTATGATCGGATATATGGTGGGGTAATGCTTAAAAGACAGTAAGCATGAATTCATTTACATATATGTAGATAAATATATAATTTAAATGTTATGTAATCAAATTATGATGTTATGTTGAGGTGCGAGATGGCCCGAGCGCAATGTCACCTATAGTTGGCCTGTGGTGTGGGTCCACATTGCCCCCTCCCTTCACATCCTCATCGAATATTCTTACTATTATCTTCCATTCTGACTTTCTCCTCGGAGGAACTGGCTTCTTAATCCACTATGAAACATGTAAGCTTAGCTGATAAGAGATTTTAAAATATATTACATTAAAGTATAATAAATAATTATTCATGTTACGTATCTTAAAAGACATTTTTATTTTGGATTTGTAAATATATTTATTTTGTATTTTTATGTAGTGATGTAAGCCCCCTGTACATTTAAAAATTAAAAATGTATTAATTGTTTGGCGGAAAACTCTTGTCAAATACATAACAATTGATATTTGCATGTGCTGTACATCAGGTTTTTCCTTAGTTTTAAGTTGCATACGTCACATGTACTAGTGCTAACTTTAGGGGATTTTCACATTATGATAGACTGAGATGGCAATGAAAAACATTGTTCAATAGTTTATCTCTACGATCGGCGTCTGAGAGATGAAAAATGAAAATGAAAAATGTTTATGAATTCTCACTAACAATGGCAAATATCCAGAAAATCATACATTCTTTCCAAATTGTTAATTGACAACAACAAGCAATAATTAAGTAACCATGACCCAAAGTACATTCATCTCACTCCTCATGGAATTTCATGTGTTTGACTATACCATGTTACTGTCCTATTCATACGATAAACTATAGTCTCAACAACCAAAATTTTAATAGTATATAATTTCTTGTTTAACTAAATTGATTCTGAAAATTAAAAATGTTCATATAAATGAATAGTTATGCACTTACCAGTTAGATAGTCCTGTCTAAATTAATTAGTGTTAGATTGCGGTTTGTATCCTGATGGAGCATTTTTTCTTCTTTCTTTCATTAAATATTTCTCATTTTCACAGATTCCCTTCTTTCTTCAGTAAAATTCTCTTCCATTGAATTCTAGGCAATCAATCGTCAGGCCTAATGAAATGAGGATTTGTGAATGTTTTAATCAAAATTTTAGACACTTTGCCAAATTTAATTAAAACTTTAGGTGGTAAACAGTTTTTAAATGAACAGGTGTATTTGTAACTAAAGATTTGTAAACTGCAGTGAATTGTGAGAAACTTTTAAACTGAAACTGAACCACAAAAACACCGTTTGTTCAGTTTTTCAGCACATTAAATAGGTGAATGTTAATAATATAATATTAACAGAAAAACAGTACAATACAGCACAGTTGAATTTTCATATTTGGATAGTTACAGGACCGTCAGTGTATCGGATTAACAAAAGCGTCAGATTACCAAATGTTCTATATAGATATGATTTATCACTTCTAAGAAAAACTTTATGTACTACAGTAGCTACTAAATGCCCTGCTAAGAAATTAAATGTGATCTGTCATGATAAAACAAAACTGTTAAGACTACTGAGTGAAAACTAATAAATAAGCACTGTTTACAGCAATAAAGTAGGTTTTTATTATTACAATTGAACATAATTTTAAATTCATAACACAGTTTCTACAATTGATTGTAGGTATGTAATTTTACAAAAATGAATTATGGATTATACAATGCTTTAAACAGTTTTTAAATAATCTTAAAAATTATACCTACTGATTACAAAAATCTGTAGTAGTTCTTTGTTTCCTTTTATGTAAACAGTCTGTAATGGTTTAAAAAATATATTTTTAGCGTTAAAATGCTCTCATATTCAGGTTCTCTCTCATCACAACAGTGTATTAAGGTATTGCAGCCAAAATAGATTCTGCAATACAATTCTGTTAAATGTGTAGATGATTGTGCATCTAAACAATTAACAACTTAACAATAGAAGTAGAATTCAAATTCAGTAACAACACAGGAAAGCAAACAGTACGCTCAACCTATTGAATCGTGAGTCAGGCAGATTGTAGGATAGGGAAGTTTATGTATCGATAGGTAGGATATATTGGTGACGTCATCTGATGTGATATCAAACAACAAGCATGTTGAAATATTAAATGTCGAACTATCAAGAGTCAACTGTAGCTTTAAAATCATTAAATGTTTGGAAACAGTAGAACTAAAATGCAGACATGACATTAAATGATCATTGAAATACAGTAATATTGTATTTTTATATGTACTATAGCTACTGTACTGTTTTGACGTTATCATTTTATTACTAATATTAGCTTTCCCTTTGTGATATAAAAACTGAACTAATGGCTTTGTGGTAGAGTTCAAATGTAAAACGTCCTCAGAATTCAGTATAATTAACAAATCTGTTATTAAAATGTCATTTTTCCTTAAAAAATGTTTACTATCTATATTTTTCAATAAAGTTTTGAAGTTTTCAAAAATTAGCAAAAAAAAAACTTCTTCGCCCTCGAACTTGCAGATACTATTTCTTAAAATAGCAGATGATTTTTGGCTAATTTGTATATGTTTATTTTAACATTCATAAAAAATAGTTATTTATTGTAAATCTACTTACATTTGGTATCAATATATCCACAGTATAGATTATCATAATATATATATATAAAACATAACATAAAAATGTTTTCACTACACTACTATGAGTTTAGCTGTTTTCGTTATGTGTTTACAACCTGCGAAACATCATATTTTCAACAGCTGTCTATTGTTTACTACCGAAAGTAACATTGTTTACAACCGAAAATTTTCCACAGTCAACAACACCTGTTTTTATTCCGTAGTGTAGTGAAAAGTATCGTTCAAAACTCGAGTGAAAGTGTTTTGTATGTTCTCGACCAATTGAAGTGCTCGACAAGTCTCGCACTTCAAACATATGGTCTCGAACATGCAAAACCCCACTTTCCACTCTTGTTATGAAATATACTATTCTTTTTTTCTATGTATGTAACATTTATAAATTTATTTTCATTAATCGCCAAAACGGGGAGGAAGGTACCGGTGAAAAAAATGTTGTGATAGTAAAATAAAAGAGGTGTGATAGCTAAAATATTTTAAAGTTTATCTAATTTTAGGACATGTATAGATTATCATTACATCATATAGGCAAAAGTAAATTTAATGTGATAAAAATCTGCATTCAGCTCAGGACAATAAAAATCTGTTACCATAGATACAATAATTTTTTAAAATTCCTACAAAGTGTTGTATAAACACTACAGAATGTATTCAGATACCAAAATTTAGCTAAAAACATGTCTATCAAATAAATAAATATTTGTTTGATGTTTAATATTGTGTTTATAGATGTTTATAGAATGTGAATGAAATTTTGAAGTGAAAGTTGTCTGGATTTTTTTCTTGATGAAATGTGTATGTTGCATCATGGTAGAGATGTTTGAAGTTATGTAAAACAAGGTCTATTTGGATTGAAATTTAAAAATTTGTTCAATTGACAGTAAAAATAATCAGAAAAAACTAACTACATGAAAAATTTAGCCACTTTCACTTTCTGGCTGTATATGGAAATTTACTTGTTTGGACTCACTATGTCAAATCGAACAATCAATGATTAATACTTATCAATGTAACTGGCAACTAATGTAGAATTCATAGATATCTAAAATGACGAATTAGCTTATTAAATGTGAAATATAACAGTTTTTGCGGCCGCCTCTGATCAACTGGTATTCACTGACTGACACACAATCTATTGACTGGTGTCTGCCGCCAACACAAGGGTTAAAAATAAGGAGATTTGCTAATATAAACTTTTTTATTTCAAACCCTTCAATAGATAACTATTATAACACTTTAGGAACTTCACCCAGTATATAGTATCATAGAGTTGTGGCACACTGCATATTTAACACAAGTCGTAGTAGTTCCATTATTAAAAGACAACTGCAGTGTTTATTACCATATACTGACAAACTGTATTTTTTCATTAATATCTTATGATGCAAAAAAAAAAAACATATATGAAATTTATGTTTGTAAGACCAGAGTTATAGTTAGCAAAATCTACCTTCAGAAATTGGTTTAGGACAACTATATAGTTAATGCTCAAAGTCGTATTTTTATCCTTTTTTAGGCAGGTATGAGCAGGTGGTAGTATAACATTACTAATTTTTGGGTTTTGGGGATTTTTTTCTTATTTTGGGGGGGGGGAGCAGAGCCGATAAACGTTCACATGGGTTTTATGAAAAGTACCCAGGGCCCCAGATGGCTTCATGGAGAGATGCCATGAGGGAGAGGGTCAACATTTACATCTAATGAACATAGTGAGTGAGTTCACAACTTATAATTGTTAACTAATATAACTAAATTAAATGTGTGGTCTTTTATTTAAAAAAATTAAAAGTTCTATGTCTTGGAAAGTACCTAATTATAGTAACTTTTATTTTTTTGTGAGTAATTCAATATTTAATTTACTGTATAAAATAACCAATATCTTGAAATACTTCATTTTGGTAGCTAATATTAATTATATATCCACTTAACAAAATAATGTTTATCATATTTAAAATTTATAAACCCATAACTAATAAGTTTTATGTCACAGTGTGTGGAGGAGAGTTTACGAGCCTGACTGGTGAGATAAGGTCACCAAACTACCCCCTTCCCTACTACTCAGATCGAGAATGTTTCTACCTCATCGCTACTCCACCCTCCACAGCCATTCAGCTTCACTTTCAGGACTTTGACACTGAGTATATTGACAAGGATTGTGACTTTGACTACTTGGAGGTACTTTTACCTATAGCATTATAGCATTATAACCTATTAACCATATATATCGTATGATTTGTTGTCAGCTATTATTTGTTAAATTTAAATATATGTGATGTATAATTTGGATAAAGATCCAAAAGTCATGATATTATTATGTGAAATAAATGTAAGGTGATCTACTGTCACAAAGCTAAGTCCAATCCATTTAAGATCTGCCTCACTGATTCTGTGTATGCTGACCAATTCCTCCATAAAAGAATGTAGGGGCACTCTGAAACTATGTGATCTATTGTTTGGATACACTCCCTGAAATCACATGACTGATCTAATGTCAATCCCAATTTATACTACCAGTAATTGCATTTGCCAACACCAGTTCGGAATCGATTCAACTGTCCACTCTTTACAAGGGAGGTTCATCCCACCTTCAGGTATTGACGGATTGTTAACAAGGAACTTATTTCGTCCATCAAAATTATTGTACTGCACGCTATGGCACAGCTAGTATTGGGTGAGATATTTGATCTGCTCAACTGGAAAGCAGTACAAAGAGGTGGGTTTCGAGATTTTAAGCGATCGTTCTGATGTGGGAGATCCTGAGCAGCTCTTTTAGACAGCTGAAGGATGGTCTGCCACAGGAGTCTGTACTTGCTCTAATTTTATTCAACGTGTATACTGCTGACATCCCAATCACAAAGTCTAGATAGTTTATAAATGCAGATGATATTGCTTTAGCTTACTAACTCAAGGACTTCATAACTACTGAAGAAACTTGCAGCCCTCGAAGAACATTTTAGAACCTGGAAGCTATCCTAACCCATCAAAAAACTAACTAGCCTGCTTCCACTTAACCCTGCGGCAGTCGCACGGGCTACAGGTGTAGCCCAGCCATGTTTGTTCGCTTGTGACGCCGAGAGGAGTTGGAGGGGGGTGTGGGGAGTTTCGGTACCTTCCAATGACTTCTCTCCACGCCCACTCAGTGTGCATTCGCACGGTATCGAGTAAACGTCTATGCGTAGTATCAGTCCAAAGTTGTTTGGTCTACACGTGTAGCCCGCGCGACTATTGGTGTTATGGGTGACGCAAAGCGAGTTTGTCTTTCTAATGACGCCATATTGAACGCGTTGAACACAGTTGACAGTGACGATGAGGTAGATGATATAGAACATGACAGTGATGATGGGGAAAGCGATTCTTTAGTAGAAGAAGTTCATTTGGATGACGAAGAAGAACTTGATCCTGACGTAGAGGCAGCTGATCCTGACGAGGTCCTGGAAGATGATGACGAAGATGATACGCCTATAGGTAATCTGTACTTTGCCAAGGGGAAGGACAACAGTATTATAAAATGGAAGAAGACGCCTTCATTGCCTGCAAATGTTCGTACTAGAAGTAGTAATATTGTAATACGTCTCCCTGGACCCTGGAACTAAAGGTGCAGCTCGGGATGCTAGTTTGTCTATTCGTATTTTTCGTATTTGCTGAAATATATTTTAGCATAATTTAAAATAGTTGTTTTTCTCTTTCACTTAGATATAGGCATTGCATTTATGTACAGCGTAGGTCTATTGCAAGCACCACGGGGCTAAGCACTGTTGACTGTTTTAGTTGTGTAATACTGAACTGTATTATTGTGTTATTTACATGTTAGTATTGTAAAGCTAATCCTTACTGGAATTGTGATTAGCTCTAATTCCTAAGAAGTATTGTATATTTTGTATGTGTGTTTCTTGAAGGAATAAATAAATTATTATTATTATTATTATTAGTTCTCAAAAATATTGATAAAATAAATCAGGTTTCTTGTGAAATTGTGCAATGTTTTGGTTTGTCGTTAGTATAAGTTGTATATATGTATTTTTTTGAAACTTTATACCACATTTTGTACTTTGGAATAAATTCTCTATAGTATAGAATGTGTTACAATTATTCATACCTTAAAAAATAATGAATATTTTTATAGTCAAAGTTTTGCAAAATTTCATTGTTCAGAAACTTGAAAATACAGACTTTTTTGGAATCTTTTTTAAGCATAGATGAAATATTACAGTTAAAAAAATATTTATATATAATGATACATAAGACTTAAAAAATGTAAATACGTAATATAAAGTCAAAAAACATATTATTTAAGGTCCTAAAAAAAAAAAAATTCAGTGGGCTACATATGTAGCCCGCGCGACTATCGGTGTTTCGGTAAACCGCGCGACTGCCGCAGGGTTAAGTAACAGACTGCCTGGAATGGTAAGCATATATGAAAGCACACTATTGGTAAGCATTTGTAAACGTTACAATTTAGTTTGTTAATTTTTATTTTCATTTAAGAGGGTGAAATAAAAACTGAAACAAATTAATTTTATTGTTTATTATAATGAAAAACAGTATTACTATTATTCTTGTTTTGAGTAATTTTGGTGTATTCATTCCATTTTTAAATAATAAAAAATGGGTAGATATATAAGATTACAGAAACAATTTTTTAAAGCAAAAATTTTACTATTTTATCTATAGTTTATAAAAAATCGAAAGCTTAAAGGACATATATCTTTAAAAAATGTGTTATAATTCCAATTTGCAAAGATGTCAAAAAAGCATTTGATAACGCATTTAAAAAAAGTGGCATAAAAATTACGCTATTATAAGCATTCGTATATTCTACAACTAACTCTTTATATCGAGTAAATAATGCATAGTAGACAATAAGTCAATAGGTGGCTGACCTTGAGCATAGTGGAGGGAGGATTAGCTAGTTGAACAATCCCGTCAAGAAAAAAGTGACGTATTTATGGCAATTTATTTTGGGCACATCGTAAAATTTATGAATGCTTACCATTTGAAGGTTAAATTGAAAAGGTGTGTTTAGTTTAACCTTTATTTATGAAAGTAATATCAATTAAACTTATTTTTGTACTCACTGAATTACAGGTGTTAAGTCTTGAACTCCCCCTTTCCACTAGGGTGGAGATATCACATCACGTAGAGTAAGTTTTCAAATATGTGCCCATGAAGAATATCCATAAAGTAATTTACCTAGTCTTTAATTTAGTGAATATATACTGATCTTGATTAAAATAATTATATCTTACTGTATTTAAACTATTTACTTTGTAAGCAGAAGTACATATCTTAACAACAGAAGACAGAAAAACTTTAACTCTGTCTTCAATTTACTAGATAGAAAAACTTCTTGCTTTAGTAATTTTTTGCTAAAGCAAGTGTACTGTTTAGTATTAATTGCTATAAACAGTACACATAATTACTGTATTAATTCAGATAGTTTGAAATACAGTAATATATGCTATATTTTGTTTGTTTTTATTCATATACTTAAAAGTTATATGATAGTTAAAATTATATACTAGTGAAATCAACATAATTTTATTGTTTTTAAAATCAGATATTGTTGACAAGTTCATATTGCAACTCTTTTCAGAGCTTAGTCTATCAATTAAGACAAATATGTTGACAAGACAATGACAACAATCCAACTATAAAAACATACAGAACAAATCCTTACAAAACAATGTTTAAATAATGTTATTGATAATAATGTATTGTACAGAAAGATATAAGTTTTATTATTAATTAGAAATTAATTAAATTAAAATTAATGTAGAAACATTTTATAAATGTTATTCTTTTTCAACTGAAATTCAGTCCCAAAGTCTGTAAAGAGTTGAAATTGTACCCCTTGATCGAATTAGTGGGCCAACAATACAATTCTCAAACAAAACAAACACTTATTTTAGTACTACTTAACACTCCAGTGGTCGCGCTACCCAGCATAACGTGTTTGGTGGCGTGGATCACTATTGTGATCCACTCGTTTAAATGAGTTTTGGACATATAAAATCGACTGTAAGCTCAATATTATCACTGAATGAGGTAAATAAAAGAGTTATAAATACAAAGTTTCCAGGCAAATATTATTTATTTTTTCAATATTCTAAATCAAAGCTGACAAAAACCAGAAATAGTAAAATTTGATGGATAATCTTTAGCAATAAGCTGTATGACAAAACACTGTACTAGTTTCAAATTATGAAAACAAAATGTTTATTTCAATAATACAAGGTTGTTTATTTAGAGCAGCTGGCACAAACAATTTTTTGGTGTTCTGGACACACCCAGTGATTTTGCACTTCTGCATGTCTTTCTTGTTGTTTTGTTGCGGCTACGCCCACACAGGAAACACCTTCCCATTGCAGAAGTTGGTGGTTGAACTGCAGCTACTTCTTCTTCAATACCAAGGAAAATGTTGCCCCGGCGTTTTATCTCCCTTGGCAAAGATTCCTGAGTTATACGTCTGTGAACCGCTGGTTTCAACAAATCAAGAGCCAAATTTTGCAAGAACTCTCTGCGGCTGACATCAATGTAGTTTTTGTTTGCTCTATGAATAACTAAAGCATTGACTCCAGCTACATTGATGATATGGAAGAATAGTTAAAGGGGCCATCTACGGGAATTTCTAGACACATCGTATTGCCTACACATATTGTCTAGTATGTCCACTCCATGCTTTGTATTATTATAGGTAGTGATGATGCAGGGTTTCATTTCTGTGCCAGTGTCAGCATCTATTGCTTTTGTATTGTGCATAGTAGATATTGCACAAACCGCCCTCTTCTTGGCGGGAACGTATGACACCAACGTACACTTTTCTTGAAAGCCAAACAGGCATGATTTTGGCTCTCTGTCAGCATCAGGCAAGAAGCATGCTGGAATTTCAGGCTTATTTTTTCTTATGGTCCCAACATATGTAATTGATTTCTCTTCTAAGAGTTGTAAGGCCATGGAGACAGAAGAAAAAAAATTATCTGCAGTTATGTTCCTGTTCGAACCTACAACCGGTTCCACTAAGCGATCAACAAGATCTGCTGTTCTGTTACTAACTTGATAGGGGCCATTAGGCTGCTTCCCAACGTACACTTCTAGTTTAGTTGCATAAAAGTTTGATGCTGAAACTAATGCGTACACCTTTATACCGAACTTAGCCGGTTTTTTGGGCATATATTGCCGAAAAGGGCACCTGCCACGGAAAGCAACAAGTTGTTCATCAATAGTAAGATAATCAGTAGGCTTGAATGACTTCTCACAATTTGAAACAAATCTGACAAAAAGTAGCCTAATAGGAGCCAGTTTGTCAAGTGAGCGACATTCTTCTCTGTCATGAATGTTATCAAATCTCATACAACGCATAAGGAACCTAAAGTGATGTTCACTCATTGTAAGATAAACAGCGTCACAACCAGTTCCATATGTATTATTCCATAAATCAAGAACATTTCTCCGGCCAGACTTTAACACACCAATAAGGTATAGTAACCCTAATAAACACTTAACCTCCATCTCATCAGTAAGCTTTGCATCCCGTTCCCTGGCAAAATTGTTTTTACATTATCAATGTAAATGTTTGTACATTCAACAATTTGACTTATCATCTCATCATCAATCAAGCAAGCCAATGCATCGAGAGGAGTGGCTGCATTTTTTGCATTACCTACTGGGCCAGGTCTGTGAAAAGAAGGTATTATGTTGCAACGAGGTGAAGTATGTGCTATCTGGGGCTCTAAATACCAACCTTTACATAGGTAGACAAAGGTTCAGTTGACCTTTGTCTACCTATGTAAAACTCACTTGTACTATCAGAAGGGGGTTGTGTTGCAGGTCTTGTGGAAGGCATTGATTCTTCTTTTTCTTCTGCAACTGCAGCCTCTTTCCCTTCGTCCTCTGAGTCACTTTGGTCATCAGGTTGTTCTAATAAATCCTCCTCAACCTCGTTAGGGTCCTCAACACCAATAATGCTCTCACAATCACTCTCAGTTTCTGCTAACCACCACCTCAACTGTTGATTATCACACTCCGACATAATAACACACCAATACAGCCAATCGCATACAAAAATATTAATATTTACTATAAATAACTAACTAAAAGATTTCGTGGTACTGTCGTCACGAGGTATGAGTTTGGTCGCACGGATCACAGTAGTGATCCACTGGTGACAAATAGTAAAACAAACACGCACTGTATCAACAGGATAGTATAGCGGACGCTGGAACTGCACTGACAGGTGCCTGAGGAAGTGGCGGGAAGGTATATGGCCGTTCAAGGTCGAGCGTGTTGCCAACTGCTAATGGTAGCGAAAACAAAATCAGTGGATCACTATTGTGATCCGCACAACCACTGGAGTGTTAAATACCACAATTTTATTACAGTAAAATAGCTTTATTACAATTTAAATCAAATTACAATTATTTCTTACCAAATGGTAGATTTATACAAACAGAATTAGTTGTATCTATTAAAATTAGTTTTTTATTTAATATCATAAAATTGTTTAAAATAAACATAAAATTCAATTATATATATATATGAATTATACGGATATTTATTATCATTAGCCTAAAAAAAAAACACCGGAATTTTAACTTTCATTCATCCATCATTCAAATAACATTGAGCAAATAGTTTAAGAATTTAGAGTTCAATATTTTCATTAGGAAAGATTTTAGATATTACTTTTATTACAATCTACTCTGGGAAGGACCTATATTGTAACCCTGACTCATTCTGTTAACAGGTTCATGATGGAGACAATGCCAATGCCACATTGATCGGCCAAAGATATTGCGGGACAAATCGCCCAGGAGATATCATCTCTACACACAATTATCTCTATCTGGTTTTTACAACAGACAGGAGCTTTACTTATCGTGGATTTTTAGCCAACTATTCAACCATTGATTTACGTAAGTCAGTTTAGCTACAGTGGAGTCCCGGTAATCCGAAATAATTGGGACCGAACCTATTTCGGATTACCGAATTTTTGGGATTGCACAGATTTTCTTAAAATGCTCTTTTAATAAAAATAACATAAATAATATCCCTAACATTAAATGCAGTACTTAAGTTTTGAAACCAATAATAGCCTATGATAATAAAAAGCAGGTAATGAACCCTTTAATATAAGAATACATTCATCTGAGACGTACGATCTTATTTTTATCAGACATAATAAATTAATTTTCTATCTGGTTTAAATATATATTGGACAAGATACCAGATAGTGATGAGCCCATATCTAAGCCATCATTTTGGCTACTAAATTTTCTGTCAAACTGGAAATAATTTTGTTTGAGCACTTCTTTTAGTAATGTCATAAATTCGTGTATGGTCTTGGGTAACATACTGGTATTACTCAATTGTTTTTCAACAATGATGATGGTTTCTGGAACAGGTATGTTTGTATATAAGTTCACTACATTGAAGGAAACTAGAATTTGTTGGGGTAGTATGCTTATATATATAAGCATTTTTTTTCTATTATATCTATTGAGTTTTTCAGACTGAAGTTATTATTAAAAACTAGATGTTCACTTAAGATTTGTTCAAGTTTTTTGGCAACTTTGTTTGTGGACTTTAGGCCATGGAATTTTGGGGCATTTGAGTTCATTACTCGTAACTGTTTAATTTCATTTTCATAAAATAATAATTTACTATTATTAATCAAGGTTTAATTTCTTCTTTGGTAGGTTTTGTCGGTTTTTTGTAACGTATCAGTATTGTTACTGAGAATAAAATCAGTCATCTTAGTTGTGTAATCGGCTTTGTACGTAATTACTGTAGTGTGTTCTTTATCTGCTTTGTATAGTAGGGTATCATTTTTGACAAGTTTGTCCTTTATAATTTTTAGAATTGCGTATTCTCGTTTTTGTTTTGCGTTGAAGAATGGTTGTTGGACATTTTTGTGTTTTTTCTTAATTTTGTTTGCAATGATATATCTGAATGTGTTTCTTGTCTCCTCATTTGGTATGACTTTAATAGCTATTTCAGAAATAATGAAATGCTTTTCTTGCCTGACTGTGTTAGGTTGTAGTTAAGGCTTTTGTCAAGAATTGATAATTCATCCCTATCAAATACATCCTCTTAAATGTACCTTTAAGTCCACATGACTACAAAAAAAGAAGTAAATATATTGCCACAGCAAATGGGTATAAACATAGCCTGGTGGAATCACTAATTAATTAATACAAGAACATAATAGATAAAAGTAAACAAAACAAAGATGAAACACAAAATAACAAGGTTGTTTGTGTTAAGTACACCCAGACCTTGCGGCATCGACTTAATAAAATATTAAATAGATCAGGGGTAAAACTGGCTATCAGAACAACTAATAAAATCCACAATATACTGAGTCAGAAGGGTGACAGATCAGATGACATCACAGATTGAACAGGCGTTTATAAACTGAACTGCGGTGAATGTAACAGTATATATATATATATATATATATATATATATATATCGGATGAACTGGCCCGACTTGGACAAACTGAACAATTTGGTCTAACACCGTCCCGATCCACACCTAAATAAACAAAAATCTTCATTCACCAAACACGTAATAAATCACAACCAATGACATTAAAGCTATTAATGACAGCCTGAAGGTTCTACACACCTGTGAAAAAAGTAGAAAACTAGATACATTGGAGGAGTATGAAATATACAAACAATTTGTAAATGATGTCCCTGACTGCAAAATTCTAACCGAAAAACTCCAATTTAATTCCCACTACATTTTCAACAATATTCTTGGTCACAAGACCAGCCCTTTATCACCTGATAACCGTCTTAGCGATAAGGATAGTAAGGAAAGAGGAGTGACGTAATGCAGGATACAGTGAATCACCAGTTGTCTGCCACCCCGGTTCTTGAATGTGCATGTCTGGTAGGCCTACCAATGTTCTCGTTCGTCTTTGTTTAATTTATTCTTCATGTTATGTATAATATGTGTTGTATATACTCGACAATCCAGCTGGAGCTAAAACCACATTTTTACTGACCTAAAGATGGAAATCTTATTCCGAAACATCTAGTCAGCATGTTAACTCTTTGGAACTGATAGACAGGCATTGTACCAATTTTAGTCATATACACAGTTCCATGGCTAAAACCATGAATTTTAAAGTCTACACCCATTTTTAAACTTTTTGAAATTCAATATAGCTTTTTCTTTTAACATGGATCCATTAACTGGACCTCCTTTGTTTCATAACCGTATGAACCACATTTACAACGCACTTAATGTTTTTTCAAACTCTCCCAATTCTATTACTTTTAATTCTATTGGTTTTGTTGTCTTGCTGAGAACTTTTCTTCTTCAATTTCAGTACATTTCCTTCTTCAATCACCAACAGTAACTTCTCCCACGCCTAAATCTGCAACCTCCTTTTTAATATGCAATAAAAACGCCTAATGGCTTGTAATATAGTATCTAAGAACACAACATTTTTTTTCCTTTTAACACTTATGATAGACCAAAGACTGAACTGAACAGCAAACCGGCTTGGTGGCTGAGTGGCTAAGGTTTTGGACTGCGGAGGGCAAGGTTTAGGGTTCGAATCCCCACTGAGCCGACGGTCGGTACTTGACTCATTGAATAAAGTTCACACACAGGCCTGCAGGCCCATGTGAACTAGCGAGTGAAGTTCAACAAAAAAATTCACAAAATGACAGTTTGTAAAATGAAAACTTTAATAAAACACAACATAATGAAACTAAAATATTACACAAAGCTAACTAAACAAAATTATAACAGCACGCTACAGTTCAACTAAGGCAAAATACATTACAGTGTGTGGCAATGTCCTGAATAACACTGAAGACTGAACTGAACTACAAACTGGCCTGGTAGGTGAGTCATAAATTGCGTGTGAACGTGGCATGATCGGTCTAGCAGGTGAGTGATGGACACTAGCATTAGCGTACACCTTCTCCAGCCTTCTGTGCATGACGTGATCAAACTTGCCTTTGCAAAACGAAGAGGGTTTTTTACTCAACCTTAGTACAATCTTTTAGTAGTCGGGGATTAAATAATCAAGGCTCTTCTGTAGTTAGGATAGTGATTTAAAGGCAATGCTCATGTTCAGTGTTTAGTGATATTCATGTTTATTGATGTTCAATGATGAATAATGATCTTTTTTAAATAAGAAGTAAAAAAATAACATATTTTCATAGCTGAAAATAACTTATTTTAATCTTTTTTATTTATTTTAATCCATGTCATTGTCAAAATCTACCATAAAAGTACTGAAAATAAGCAGGACTATGTCGTTCTAGGATTGCAGTGATGTCAAACAGCAAACACTGATTTTTATCATATATTTTTAAATCTTATCGACTAATTATATTCTTAAAAAAGTTTTAGTGAAGTTATGTTTCTAGTAAATATGATTTAGGAAGTGGTGCTAAAATTGCTATCAACCTGTCACAGTGAAATTTTAAATAGAAAATTATTCCTGTTAATTGTAAAATTAATTATGTTGTCATTCATTTACAACTATGCATTATTAATTTAGTGGTGTTATTTTCAACAGTACTGCATGATCTGTCAGCCATATATGCAGATATAATGTATATTATGTTTTATGTTTTTAATTTAAATTACTTGTGTTTATGTTTAGCCACACATATGCAGTTAAAGATTTACATATTATGAAATTTTTTTTCATTTCATTTATTAGTGCAGGAGACAATTAACATTGTATTGCACAAGTCATTAGCTATTATATCTCAAATTTAGGCATTCATTCACATCAAAGACACTTTCAAACTTACAATTGATCATCCACTCACTCTCGCAATCATCCGTCGCCAATTTTCACTCAGTTCCAGCTCTGGGAGCAGTCCTTCATTTGGTCTCCCAGTTCCTTCCCAGAAACTCGAACATGCTGTAAAACATATTAGATGCTAAAAAACATTTAAGGCGAGTTTTAAACGCCTTAGGTGTTCTGGAATTCTTATTTGACAGTGGCAATCTGTTGATTAGGCGAGCACCTGCTTGTGACGGCAAGTGTTCGTAAACTACCATTCTGTGTCTCCCAGTCCGGTATTTTCTCTGCCTCTTGTCTCGCACCCGTGTACGCCACGGCCTATGGTTAAGGCACATTTCGACCAACAAAAAACGGCAGTTTTTAAATTGTAAAGACTAGGCAGAGTCAACAGTTGCAAATTTTTAAAAGTAGCCCTGCACGACTCTCTGCTGCTCAATTTTGTGATAGTTTGGATCACCTTTTTTTGTAATTCTTGTTCAATTGTGTTTATAAATAAGGGCTTTGTAAAGTAAACATAGATTTAAGGGTAGTTAAAAATGTGTGATAAAATTATCTGTAAATTAACTATATACATGAATAGTTGAAATTCTATAATAGATCTGAATATGAACAGTTCCTGTTCTTAATTTTAAGAACTATATGAGTAATGGAAACCAATAAACTGAACTGCTTTAATTGAAGCAATTTAAGAAATTTATTTTTTATTTATATAACAAACATAATATTTGTAAGATGACTTTATGTACTTTTTTTACAAATATTCAAAATGTAAAACTGAAAAATATAGAAATAGCCTATATAGAAATAGAAAAATATAAAAAAGTCGGAAGGGTTAAAGATTTACTGCTTTAAAACCAATCTCTTCCTACATAACTTGGTTTACTCAAACAATGAGAGCAATGAGAGCAGTATTACTGTCACAAGTTGAGAATTGATATCCGCCAATGCACTTTATTTATTTATTCATGTATTAGAAAACCCTGTGCTAGCTATGTCAAGCAAACTTTCATATTTTTTGTAATGTGTAGCATGTGGAGGCATCCTGAAGCAGACGACAGGAACTTTCTCAGCTCCCATGAGCGAGGACGGGTACTTGCCAGAAGCAAAATGTAAGTGGGTGATATCAGCCGAGCCTGGGTGGATCATACAGCTGTCTTGGCTTTCCTTCCACCTGGAGTATTCAAGAGATTGTGTCATGGATGCAGTGGAAGTCTATGAGAATAATACTAGCACAGGAAAAAACCAGCTTACTGAAAAGTTAGTATACCTGAAATATATAAATAATAACAAATGACTTAAAGTGGTTTTGGTATTGAACAGTGATCCGGAGGCTAATCCCCCAAAAATGAAACAAATGACTGTTTATTCAAGAAATTTAAATAATAAAATTTGATAGGGCTACAGAAATTTATTTACAATTGTACGAGTATATATATATATATATTACAATAACAATACACAAATATTGCAAATCCAAAGAAGTTTGATTGAATTTTTTTACTAGCTATTTTGAATATATTTTCATGGTCTCTGGGTCTTAAATGGAAATTGTTATTTTATTCATTGTCTAATCTTTTATCTTTGCTAATTTTGTTCTTCTCTTCTTCAATAGTTATATCATAACATTCTTCAGTAGAATATAAAACCACAACAGTTTGATATTTTCTTCATATTTTCTTGAATATAATGAAATTGTTTCTCGTTTTGTAAATTCAACTAAATCTAAAAATGTTGGTCATGTATATATTGTTTTTTCCAACAAATGTAGATTACGATTTGCAGGTAAGATGTCAATTTTATTTCTTGTATTATAATTAAGGATTTACCAATTAAAAATTTTTTTTGATTCTGATTAATACTTGATTCTAAAATTTTTCAGTTCGAGTTTCAATTCTTAGTTCACATCTGATTCTGTAATAGTAGTTTCCAAACATCACTAGCAAAATAAGTAGCAATGTGAAATATTACAAAATATCCACATGTGATACAAAAATAAGAGCTGTATTTAAAAATACCACAAAAATTAATTCAATCACAACGTACTAAACTTCTCCTTGTGCAATATGTAACTGTAATATAACCTCAACTGTATCTGAATGCCAGAGGGAATGAGAAAATAAAAAGTAAAGGCCTGATGAAGAATCAGGCGACAAATCATACTAGCCAAACAGTGCTAGTGGCATTCTATATACAAGGTTAATGACAATTAATTGTTTGCTATACGATATTGAAAACTATTTGTATATTTCTATATCAAGTTAGCAAAGTTAAATAAAATTGAAACATGATATAACGGAAATTTAGAACTTTTAAAAATCTTTTGTTTCTCAGTCAATAGCATGTTTTACCTTTACACCGCTTCCCCCAGACAATTAGATTATTCGTTCATTCTACGTAGTTCGTTCGTTCGTCCAGTATAGCTGTAGCTGTGCGTGTGCTAGTGGCTGGATCTAGGGGGAGCAAGGGGGGACAGTTGTTCCCCCAATATTCTCAAACTTACATAATTTATTATTAGAAACTACTGTTGTTTCTAGTGAATTATTTTTTCAGTAAAATAGTAATAAAAACATACAATCTAAAATAATAAGAATGTGAAATTCAAATTAAATTAACCTTTGTTGCTGCTGAGTACTGATAGTGGTCATGAAGAATAATGTCAAAACACAGTTCAGCCACCATGAATGTTGGTTCAGCCCTGGCAGGAATGTCGGTCTAGTCAGTCCTACTGCATAACCTCTTTCCCTACTTGTGCGCTGTTTGGTTGAATTCAAAAACATATTACATACGAGCATTATAAACTTTCAGTCTAGAAAAATATGTACACAAAATTAGAAGATAAATCATTCATATATGTATCACAATAAATAACAAATAATTTGCCTCAACATATACTGTACACTGTAACACCGTCTTTACATGTTCAGTGCTATGTGGCCGTAAATTCGGTCACACCGTTCGATCGCTAGTAGCTGCGTGGCCATCTAGTAGGCCATACTACCTCACTCTTATTATTGAATCAGTCTTCACCCAGCCTTTACCGGATTTTCTTGCTTGTAGGTTCTGCACTTCTGCGTTATCCTACGAGTAGGGTGTGGTTTTCAGTTTCCAGTTACGGTTATTTTTGGAGTTTCTATTACTGTTTTTAGTTTTTGTTTTTTTTAATACATTAAGAATAAAATTAAGCTAAAAAGATGTAGAATATACTGCAAAGGAGGAACAATTAAAAATATTGTATTAATGTTCTACAAACGCCCTGACGAACCTGTATTGTGTTCTGTAGCATGTTTTGAAAAATTTATATCAGATTAGACTAATTGTGAACAAATGTTAGAAATGGACCTGATAATAGTAGTTTTTTTACAGTATCTTTTTCATTTGTTTTACTTAATTCCTTAATATTACTAACTAGTTTATTTAAAAATAAAGTGGTGTAAAAAATCTTGAACATTAATTTTTCGGTAAAGTCATTCACCAGAGGCTGATGGCTGACTAGACGGACATACATAAAAATTAATTTTTTTTAGCCCTCCACGTATAAAAAATACTTCTGATGGTCATAAATCAATATGTTCAATCCCAGCTTCATGTGCTAAAGGTTCTCAGTTCGATCCCAATCAGAGTCAATACATTTTGAGAAGGATCAGCTGATAACCACCGACTGTTCATTTGTCATTGGGCTATTAATTAATGACACTTTCTAAGGAGTAGTCGGCCTTAGTTTGTAACAGTGATTACATTCGCTCATATACACTCATCACATTCATTCGAAATTCATATTCGCCCATATTTTGACGATCGGCGTCTTATGAATAAATAAAAACAAAAAATAAATAAATACTACACAATCACAAACTTGAGTTTTTGAAAAAAAAATGTTCATCCATTCGGGTTTTTAATTTATATATGCAGCCCCACATGGTAAAAACAAAAATACGGCCTTAGCACTGAATGTGTTAAAAGAACAAATCCAATTTTTTCCAGGAAATATAATGCGATAGGGATAGTGTATTGTCTATTCACGCTATTGTCCTTCCCTCTGTCAAGCGGATGGATATATAAGTGTGACCTGGCTGCCCAAAACGGAGAAGACAGTCAAACATATAGAGCTTATTTAACTAAGATGTTTGGCAAGCAATAACATTCATTTACAGGATAGTACGTAAATACACATAATAGTACATTGTAGTATGTAATTAATTTTATAATAAATGCCTTTTCTCATTCAAAATATTGTTTTATATCCACTTTCAACATACATGCATTTAATTACATGCAGTAATTAAATAAAATGGACTGTTTATAGACAAAAATCTGATTATCCGAATATTTGATTGTCCAAATTTTGTCTGATCCCAATTGATTTAGATAGTTGGAGTTCTACTGTATATTTACCTGGACCACTTAACCTAACATTACATTAAAGTTTTTGGAGGCAATGATTTTTATAAACATTTTTAAAGAATACACAATGTGAATTATAATTTGGAAAAATTATAATAATTCCAATAAGATTATTATGATGTGAATTGTTTTGCCCACATATAATAATCTATCTGTTTCCCCACACCAAACACATCTAAGCTAATTAGTAAATAATAAGACCAACCATTTTTAACTTTGTCCAAACCTCACAAAAAAGTTTATTTTCATAACTGCCCCCATATATAATTAAGAGAACTTAATAAATCACACAACCAGGAAACATAATTTTTTTAGGTACTGTGGACTGAGAATCCCACCACCAACAACATCTTCCACGAATATGATGACAGTAGTGTTCCGTTCTGACGACTCTGTTCATCGGGAAGGATTTACTGCACATTACGTAATGGTTGATAAAAGGAAAGGTAACTCCTGTTTATTTTTCATCATTCAAGATAGAGATTTTTGAGCAAATAAAAATGTTTAAATAATATTTTAGACTAGGCAGTCAAAAATAAGCTATATTATTATGTATTTATTATTCGAGAATAAGACTAGGGTCTTTTTGGTTTACATAAAATATAATTTTTTATTCTTCTTTCTTTCTGAGAAGTTCCTTTGATTTGTTTTTCATTTAGGCGGTGATTTAGTGAGTTAATTTTTTTCGAACACCTCTTATATTTCAACATAATAAAGTTATTTTATCAATTTTTATTTGTTAGTGTTGGTTGTTAGTAGTTTGGTTTGTTGTATCATTTTTCTTGGTTTTTTTACATTAAGGAGATACTAACATAGAGTTTGGTGATAGCTGCAGGTTGCTGTATTGTTTGTTTTTCGATAATCCTTATGAGATATTTTTTAAGTAATGTGCACGGTTGATTTTCCTACATTCAGTTCATCAGCTTTCATTCAAAATGTTTTTCGACAATCAGTAAGCTATCAGTCAGCTATCTTTAATACGTTTAATCCACTTGAAAAGGATGTTTTTTCAGAGTATTATCACCTTAAACAAATGTCAACATTTCAGTAATTTCAGTAATTTGATAACTTTTACCGCATTTCACCAAAAACTTTATGTTCATTCATTGCTCCGTGGTTTTGTCAATTTCTATATTCACAAACAGTAAAAGCAAGTAAATAATTAACTAACACAACTGATACAATAAGCACATCTCGATGATCCACCAAGTAAAGACGGCTCATTGAATCTTGTGCAACTGCACCGCTGTCATAGTTATTATGCATGGAAGTGCCCTGCAGGAAGTGTGGATCAGTCAGTTTCCCATCCATATCACTGTCTATGCGGCTAATTTAGCTCAGATTGTTACAGGATATATGTTTTTGAAAATGTTTTGGTGAACAATTTAATATAGCTGTGAGTATTTGTGTTTTAGCCGTTTTAAAAATAATTTCTTGACAGAAACATTTTGTTTTTTTTTTTTTATTTCCGTTACTTCTAATTCTGATGATTATATTGTTATTGACAGTTTATTGTTCTTAAGCATATTTTTATTGAATATAACCATAACTAAAATTAAATCTAAATTTAGCGTAATGATTTATTTAATGAAAAGTGTTTGTTATTAAGCTTTGTTCACAACCACACCATCAAACTTGTTAATTTTACATAACACAATTAATTGTTATACAATAAAATCACAAGTAATTATAAATATTATGAATATTAATTTTGGTAAACCACATTTACCACTTAGACCAGAGGTACTCACATCAGGATTCCTTTGTATGTCCCTCTGATAAACGTGTTTTACCAAAATCAGCACCATCATAATATTATAGTTTTATATATGTGCTTTGTGACCTTCACTTGATATAATTTTTATCAAGATGTAATCTGCTGAGAATAATAAATTTATACTTATTGACGTTAAAGTTTGTAAAATTGGACATGCAGGTATATTTAAGTCAAACAATTTAAAAATGTATTTGTAGATATTCATTTTAAATCTTTACTATCTACTACAATTCATCTATTCATTTATATAATACTATTATAGAGTACAGGTTGTTTTATATATCAGCAAGTAGAACATAAAAGTAAATGTTTCCAGTCTGCGGAGGCACGTATCGAACCATCACTGGCACGTTCGAGAGCCCCAACTATCCCAATCAGTATTTGGACAACAAGGAGTGTACTTGGATTATCCATGTACCTCAAGGTCAGCAGATCAGGCTCACTTTTGAACTTTTCCATCTGGAAAACAATTCTAAATCCTGCAGTTATGACAGTTTGATCATAAGGTAAGTGAATAACATGTCATAAAGTCTCAGTCAAATAAAACTTGTAAACAGGGTGGAACAATGCAAGATCCACACCGTGAGGCACTGAATGATCAAAACTAACACACATACCCGCCCATACACGTGTAGCTGAGGCTTTTTTTCAATTTTCAATTAAGCTGAGGCCGTGGTAAGAAAATACGATTATTTGACCCCTGCTCCCCGCACAATTCAGAAGCGCGTGGGTTGGTCGAAACGTTGGCCGCGTGAGTGCTATTCGTCGGATTCCCTATTAATCACAACCAGCTTTGATCAGCTCTAAATCTATTAATTGAAAAAAAGGATAATTTAATTATGAAGTGTTCAAATTAATTGGTTGGCTGCGATCCCCTCGTGCCCTCTAATTATGTACTTCCTACATTTAAGATTTGGGTAATCGAGTTCTACATTATGGTCCTACTCCCCCCCCTTCCTGATTGCTTAGCCTAAACGAGACATATTGAAGGATTCGGGCCAAAAACTTAAACTACAACTAAGGTACTCATCCGATCCGGTTCCTGGGATGCGGTGCGGCGTGACGTTCCTCCTGGCTACGCTCGAACGACGACTCCAACCGCACGACCCTGCCACGTCAACCCCCCTCCCCGACTTCCGCGCATGCGCGAGCGTTAGTTCCGTGTGGATGCCGCCACAATCTCCTCCCTTTATTTTTATTTTTTTTAGGGGGGGCTGTAAGGAAGGTGTAGGGTTCATCAGCTTAGGAGTGGTTCAAATCTCCTAGGTGCGCAACATGGACGAGTCGATCAGTTCACAGCCCCTTGAGCCGGGAGGTCGCTGGCTCAAGAGCTGAGCATGGCGCTTCATATTCGAAGTCGATTGTGAATTTTTTTTTATATATAGTCTGTATGTTAGTTGGTAGAGGCAGTGGTTGGTGTTTAATTTTTTTTTTTAGCTTTTTTTACATTTTTTCTCTTTGTTTTAGCTTTTACCTTTTTTTACATTTTTTAAATTTTTGTTATATATTTATTTTTGAAAAGAGGATTATTTACTATTAAAATTCGCTTGGAAAATGATTAGCATGAAGTCTCATTGTGAATTAGATGTAACCCAAGCTTCAAGAGTAATTACCGCAATATTCTTTTTACGTGACATAAGACAAATTGTAATTAAAATAAATTTCTGCAAATAAATCAGTAAATTCTATGGTTGTGTGATAAATGATTGAAATATCTAGTCTGTCTAAGCATAATTAATCAAAATTAAACTATTCGCAAATTACTTGTACATGTCTTGAATGCAGAAGGCTGTCTAGAAGATCACTCATATTAATTAATTAGTTTTTTCCTTTGGAATTTTTTAATTAACTAAATAAAAATTAACTAAATGTTTTGATAAACATCTAGAATTTATTCTGCTAGATTATAATTATGATATCTGAAAACATTTATGTTTAAATTAAATACATGGGCACGAGGTTGGAAGGTGTGACACTAAATGCACTCACGCTTCAGTGAAAAATAAAAAAATTCGAATTTTTCATTGCTAATTTATTTTATTTATTCTTTTTAAATTGACCAACCAGAAAACATTTTATTAAAATTGACGATGAAATGAAATGTTTAATGAAATCACCGAATGCACATGGTCGCAGCCTATAGACAGGTTTGAGAACGCACGATATCGTCTTGTTCAAACCGCTGATCCGTACTTCCGTATTCACATGGTCATTTATTTCATTATTTGTTAAAAAGAAAATTGGAATTTATTTATTGCAAAACAAAATTATTAAAGTCGGGTAGGTAATATTAAAGTTTATAACGGTAATGTGAAGCTGAGAAGGTGAAAGTTATGCTTGCCGGACAGCCGACATGTTCGTGAACGGGCGTGTCGTGACCGACATGTAATGTAATATCGCTCACTGTATGTAAATGGACTATTTTAATTTGCAAACAAATATTTGTATTAAACAAACTGATAGCTCTGCTACCAATTTGTGGGAGACGGGGTAAATAGGTCGGAAAATTGTTTCAATTAAGCTGAGGCCGTGGTAAGAAAATACGATTATTTGACCCCTGTTCCCTACACAATCATAAAACAAATATGAAATTTCTGCTCCAAATTAAAATCATGTATAAAATGAAAATGTATATTAAAATTCATTTAAATCAGATTAGACATTAGAATTTATAGAATTAAGAATTTATAAAAATAATAATGTTACAGATTGATTATAAACTTGATATAAACATTTACACAAGATCAAAGATAGAAATTCTACATAATGTATAATATTTAAACAAAAGCTGCAAAATGAATGTTGATTTATTTTGTTGGGAATGTATTAATTATGGAGTTTATGTTGAGGAAAATCATAGTGGATCATCTGTACAAAACAATTTAAAAATGGTAATGCAAATAAATGAGGATAAATAATAGTACAAAATATTAAATCTCCTGTTATTATTAATACTCAGTATTGATAAGAGACATTTACTAACTATAAGCGGTAATTGTTATTAATATTCATTTATTTAAATTTATATTGTAATAAATTTGTGTTGTGTGACTATGACTTGTGTTGTAACAATATTTATGATGGGTAAAACTTCTACTGTCCAGTTCTATTACTTTGAACAATTTATTAAACAGTAATCTTTATTGTTTGTGATGTTATTTTCTGCAGGAATGGGTTACATGAGACTTCTCCCCTGATAGGAAAGTACTGTGGCTCCAATACTCCTCCTGATGTCACTTCCTTCACCAACGGCCTTTGGATACATTTCAGCTCTGACCGCTCTGTAAATGACAAAGGCTTCAGAGCCTCTTGGGACGCTACATCTACAGGTGAGCCAGACTTGAGATATATATAACAGTCTAAGTTAGTTTTGTTTATCATTTATACCTCCTTATTGACTTACAAAAAGCATGATGTTCTCCCCACATTCCCGTCACTTTGGTTTGTTCAGTGTGAATAGTATCAGACCATCAGAATCTGCTTTGCTGCTAGGTATTACTGTGGATGAACGTTTAAATTGGTCAATGTAGATTGCTTCTGTGCAAAATTGTCATCCATGATTTTTGTATTCAGAGTATTAACATCTGTGGTCACTAGGGAAATCCAGCTTCAAGTATATTATGCCTGTGTTTATAGCCGAATTAAATATGGTATTTTCTTTTGGGACTCATCAAGTGATATACAGTAGAACCTCGATTAACCGGGGGCTCATTAACCGGGGAGCTGATTAACCGTGGTTCGATCCGGTCGATTTGTTTACGAAGAAAAGATTTTTCCAGTTGGATTTAAGTTTTTGTTACAATAATGTTATGTACAGTACGGTACTTCTACTACGGTACGAATAGCCAAGCAAAGCAATACCGAACAGTTGCTATGACAACAAGATGCGCTGTTGTCTCTGCGCAGCCTGCAGTGGGTGAGGGAACGAATGACAACAACCTGTTTTCGCGCCATCCATTTTGTGCTGCTATCCGTCTCTCCCTCCACACCCGTCCAATAAATCAGTCAGTGTACGGATGTGTTTAGATTGTTATGCTAATGAGCTGTCGCGTGCGAATTTGATTAGTTTAGTTTGATCCTTTTTATTTACGATCGTATTTTTTTACTTTGGGTGTAATTTTGTAAAGTGCGTAAGAATGTCTGGTAACAAGAGGAAACGTGTAGTTTTATCAATTCAACAAAAACTTCAAATTATTGAACATTTGGAAAAGGGGAGGGGTGCGAAAAGTTTGGCCGATGAGTACAATATTGGGGAACAGACTGTTAGGGATTTAAAAAAGAAAAAGATGGATTTGTTAAAGTTTGCAAGTGCTGCAGAGTCATCTTCGGTATTAATGAAAAGAAAAACAATGAAAAAAGCCACATTCGAAACTTAAGATAAAGCTATGTTGGAGTGGTTTGCGCAAGAACGTGCTTTAGGTAATCCCGTCAATGGTGTAATT